>CM064578.1:3249146-3426017 GCA_032716605.1 Paralithodes platypus | reverse complement strand
CATGTGCAGTCATGGATAAACTCATGTGATATTTGTCAACGTGTCGGGAAACCGAACCAAGTTATTCCTAAGGCTCCGTTACACCCTATTCCTGTGATTGGGCCACCCTTTAGTAAAATTATTGTTGACATGGTTGGTCCACTCCCTCCCACTAAGGCTGGAAATAAATTTTTGTTAACCATAATGGATGTTGCCACTAGATACCCCGATGCATACCCTATGAAAAATGGAATGGCTAAGACGGTAGTCAGTAACTTGTTGTGGTACTTCTCAAGGTACGGGTACCCGGAGGAGATTCAGTCTGATCAGGGATCTAATTTCACCTCCAACATGTTCAAGCAAACAATGCAACAGCATGGGATACGAGCAGTAGTATCGTCAGCGTATCACCCTGAGAGTCAAGGGGTGCTTGAGCGGTGGCATGCTACACTTAAAAGCATGCTCAGGTGTTATTGTGCTGACAACGGTATGGATTGGGATCTTGGATTGCCTTATGTGCTGTTTGCTGCTCGGGAGGTACCTGGTGAGAGCCTGGGATTTAGTCCAAACGAGCTGATTTTTGGACACCGTGTCAGGGGCCCCCTTAACATGCTGAAAGAAATTTGGGAGGGGACTGTGCAGCCTTGTCCATTATTAAAGTATGTGCTTGAAAGCCGTGAGCGCATGCTTAAGAGTCTGGAGATGGCAGGTAGAAATTTGACAGAATCACAAGCTTTGATGAAGGACAGGTATGATCGCAAAGTGAGGCTCCGGAAGTTCACTGTAGGACAAGAGGTATTAATTTTGTTGCCTTTGGTTGGTAACCCCCTCTCTGCGAAGTACACTGGACCTTATAAAATTGTAGAACAAATTTCAGACTTAGATTACCTTGTTGCCACTCCAGACAGGAGGAAAAAGAACCAGTTATGTCACGTGAACCTTATTAAAGAGTATGTGAGGCGCCCCTCTGAGCCTCTCACTGTCCCTGTGTTGGCTTGTTGCGGCCGTGGTGGAGAAGGAGAGGGGGACAGTCAAGCTTCAGAGGAGGATAGCTGGGATCAACATGTTTCAGCGGATCAGTGGGCGGGGAACTCGAGCCTAAGGGCTGACGAGGCTATAGCTCATTTGCCTGAGCCGCAGTTTGATGCTATCCGTCAGTTGTTCGGTTCATACCCCACTGTATTTGCTGAACACCCAGGCCTCACTACTCAGGCTATGCATGATGTTGACGTGGGGGACCATCTACCCTTTAAGTCAATCCCGTACCGTGTGCCCCCCATAAAACTACCAGCTCTGAGGGATGAGTTGGAGTATATGCTCGGTAGAGGGTTGATAGAGAAAGGCACAGTTAAGTGGACTTCCCCCGTAACACTGCAGCCTAAGCCAGATGGCAAGGTACGCTTTTGTATTGATTTCCGTAGGTTAAACGGTTTGACTCCAACTAACCCATATCCTCTTCCTCGGGTTGATGATAGTGTTGACAAAATTGGTAATGCTCGTTTTTTGTCTAAAGTAGATTTAGTAAAAGGTTACTGGCAAGTACCTTTGTCCGAGCGTGCTAAAGAGGTATGTGGTTTTGTTGTGGACGGGAGTACCTACCGGTGCAATGTTATGCCTTACGGACTTAAGAATGCACCAGCAACGTTTCAGAACCTGATGAATGAAATTGTAAAGGACATTCCAAATTGCACCGTATATTTGGACGATGTAATCATTTATGATGACGACTTTGAGAGCCATTGTGAGCACCTTGAGACCTTGTTCCGGAAACTTAGTGAAGCAGGTCTGGTAGTAAATTTGGCAAAGTGTGACTTCGTAAAAGCCACTGTGCAGTACCTTGGGTTTGTAGTGGGAAGGGGACAGGTGTGCCCTCCTCAGAACAAGGTACAGGCTATCAATAAATTTCCGCACCCAACAACCAAGAAGCAGATTATGAGATTCTTGGGTATGATAGGCTACTACAGACGCTTCATAAAAGGTTACTCAACGGTGTTGGCACCTCTCACAGATTTGTTATCTAAAGACAAAAAGTTTTTGTGGGCACCTGAGTGTGAAAAGGCTTTCACTTTGGTGAAACATTTGCTATGTACTCACCCGATACTCAGGGCCCCAGACTTTAACAGGCCTTTTCAGCTGGCAACAGATGCTAGTGGTGTAGGGGCTGGTGCCGTCTTGCTACAGACAGACAATGAAGGTGTGGAACACCCAGTAAGTTTCTTTTCTAAGAAGTTCAATGCTGCACAAAAGAACTATTCTACAATAGAAAAGGAATTACTGGCGATTGTGCTGTCGCTCAGGCACTTCGAGGTGTATGTTCCAGCCTATGGCCCAGTCGTGGTTATCTACACTGATCATCACCCTTTGAGATTCCTGAATCAATTTCACAATCGCAATATGAGACTGACCAGGTGGTCTTTGATGTTGCAGGAGTATAACCTGGACATCCGTCATATTGCTGGATGTGACAATGTGATCGCGGATTGTTTATCAAGGGTGGATGATCAGTCGTAGGCTATCACAGGTGTGTGGGTTTGAGTGGAGGAAAATAGGCTGCCCTTATAGTGCAGCCGGGAAAAACATATTAAAATATAAAAATCATATAAAAAACTCTTTCTTTTGATATAGGTAATCGTATAAGTTTGTCATAGCCTATAGAGTTTGAGTAGTCCACGAACTATCAAACGGCTGAGCTGCTGTAAGCTCGCTCTGGGAGCATGATATTGTTGGGAGGAGTTATAAAATGTGAATTTTTGTTTAATAATAAGATGTGTTTTGGTGATAAACTCAGCTTTGTTTTAGTGCCATGCGGTCGCTGGGTGTGAGGGGCTTGATGGGGTTCTGTGTTTGTCAGATTTTAGCTCAGGGTTGAGCAAGTAAAATCTTGGGGGAGGTGTGACGCATGTCCAGTGTGAGCATGCTGTACAGAACGCCTAGTCATGCCCCACTCTCGCTAGGATCGTCAGGGCAGGAACTTTGGCTGTAGTCTATGTAGAGTTTCCTAACTTAGTTCATGTGAGCCGTTGTACTATAAGTATTATGAATATGTATTTTGTTTTCATCTGAGTCAACGAGTTCTATTTTATATCATTAGTTATAAGTATATAAGAGACTCAAGTAACATCCACATCTGACAGTCTAGATTTAATTTCCAGGTTATCAACTGCTCCATTTCAGACCTAAAGGAGTGTATGTTGCTTCGCAAAATCTGAAAATTGCCCTGGAGGAGGTTACTAGTTTCAATTGTCTATTTGATTATTCTATATACAAATTAATTTCTGCTGGTAAATTTAAATACATGTTGCATCTACCGTTCCCCATACTCCTCCAGAGCAAAGTCTTTTTGATTCTCTGTCCTCACAACTCAGTGTCCTCAACTTAATGCTTTCTGAAATCACTGTGTTGGGTGATTTTAATGTCCATAATGTTGAATGGCTCACTTATTCAGCCAGGACTGATGATGCTGGTCTTGAATGTGAGCTATTTGCAGACTCATTTAATCTCACTCAACTAGTCAAACCCACCCGTGTACCAGATAATCCTAATCATAATTCCACCTACTGGACTTATTTTAACAACCAATTCAGAAAATTATGATGTTACAGTGAGGTCCCGCTTGGATCTTCTGATCACTGTCTGATACAGGCCACCTGTCTATCACTACCACACCTTCCCACTCTGAACCTGTTGGTGACTAAATGGCATTACGATAGGGCAGACTGGGAGGGTCTTCAAGGTTTCTTTATTGATATTCCCTGGACCTCTTTCTTTTCTAATGATGCACACTCCACCTTGAGCCACACAGATTTTGTAAAAATTGGAATGGAAACTTTTATTCCTCATCAAAAGTACAGTAAAAGATCTAATTCACCTAAATGGTTTGACCATAATTGTGCTAGAGTAACTGAACAAAAGCAGTAGCCTACAATGCATACAAAGATCAAAACACATGAAGCCTTTAATTACTTTAGAAACATCAGAAATCATGCCAAAACTGTATTAAACCTAACTAAATCAAACTTTCTCCACAAGCAGGCAAATAAACTTCTAAATAATCCAAATGATAACAAAATATTTTGGTCTACTCTTAACTCATTAAATCCAACTTCACTACTGCTTCATCCATTCCACCATTAAAATCTCCGACTGGCAATCTTGTAAGTGACCCACGAGGTAAAGCTAACCTTCTTGCGATATTTTCTCCACCAACTCAACCTTAGATGAAATAAATCAAGATGTCCCTGTACTTAATTTTAATTCGCCTGAAATTCCCTCACTTAAGATCCACACCAGACATGTCAAAACTATTTTGCAGAATCTCTCGGTAGATAAGGCTCTGGTCCAGATGAAATTCCTCCAATAGTACTTAAGAATTGCTCCTTGGTGCTCGCTCCTGTATTGGCATAAATTTCCGTCTGTGTACTCCTACCTCATGCTACCAGTACCCTGGAAAGAAGCAAACATCCATCCAGTTCCTAAAAAGGTGCCTCTTCAGATCCATCAAACTACAGACCAATAGCTATAACTTCCACTCTTGGTAAAGTTGAAATTATATTAAATAATCACATAATTAAGCATCTTGAGAATAAATTAATCAGTGATAGGCAATATGGTTTTAGACGATGTCGATCAACTGCAGACATGCTTTGCCTTCTTACGCATCAAATCAACCAAGCTACAGACCAACATGGTGAAAACATACAATAGCACTGGATATATCAAAGGCATTTGATAGAGTCTGGCATCAATCCTTATTGTCGAAGATGTCACACTACGGCCTTGCATCATTAGTTCCACTAATTTCTTCTTATCTTCATAACAGAAAATACGTGTAATGGTAGATGGCCTTTATTCTCAATTTCACTCAATAAATGCTGGTGTTCCCCAGGGATCAGTTTTGGCCCCAATTCTGTTCCTCATTCATATCAATGATCTCATATCTACCACTCATAATCCAATACATTCCTACGCAGTTGACTCAACACTCCACAGTTCCTTCACATTTACCAATTCTGTCACCCAACCCGATCTTATAAATTCAAAAATAAACACTGCAATTTCTCTGAACCAGGACCTTTCTAGAATTAATGGATGGGGACAAAAGAATCTAGTTTCCTTTAATGCACAGAAAACCAAGTACATTCAATTTTCTAACCGACAGAATCTCACTGACTCCCACTTTTTTAATGATGTAAAATTCCCACTTCCCCTAGTATTGACATTCTCGGTGTAACATTAACTACTAACTTGAGCTGGACACATATGTTAGAAGCATTGCTAAGAATGCCTCTAAAAAACTGGGACTCCTGTACAGAGTTCGAGAATTCTTCACTGACGAGCAGTTGGCCGTGATATATAAAAGTCATGTGCGTTCTCAGATGGATTACTGTTCACCTCTGTGGGGTGGAAGTGGAGTGGTTGCATTGAGGCAGTTGGACAAAATTCAAAATAAAGCTATTAGATTAATCAATACCCTGCAATCACACAGGACCTCCTACATTATCCATACGAAGAAACGTTGCATCCCTTGCATTATTCTACAGATATTTTCACAGCAATTGTTCCGAGGAACTTGCTTCAATTGTGCCGCCTCTCCACATCTTTCCCCGTAGAACTAGGGCAGCTGAGAGCGCCCATGAATTTACACTTTCTCCTCCACAATGCAGAACTTCTGCTTATCAGAATTCATTTATCCCCAGAGCTACTACTCTTGGAATTCACTTCCCCTCTTTGCTTTCACAAACTAACAACCTACAAATGTTTAAATCCAGTTGTTACAAACATTTTATGAATGGAGGATGCCTTTAGGCACATGGACCTTTTGTTTTATCTGTGTTTTTCCTTCCTCCGTTCATTGTTTCCTTAAAAAAAAAAAAAAAAAAAAAAAAAAATTGTGTGTAAAACTTATTTGTAATGATGGGTTAGAGAAACAGCCACAGTTGGGGGTCAGTGGGTGCGCCAGGCGGGAGGTGGGCCTAACTCACTAGCACTCCCCTCCCCCCCTCAGTGCTAGGGGAGCCTTTGTCTATCCCAGAGGAGAGAGAGAAATTACGTAATGGTTGTCAGTGGGCGGTCCTTAGTAGTTCACGTTGGGCTCACTAGAGGGCCGGGTATAAAAAGGGAAGTCTAGCCATTTTTTCATCAGAACTCATTAGGCAGAGCGACTTCTCATTTCCCTTGCTAACTATATATATTCTTCTGACTGATGTGAACTTTCTCTACTACCTTACATTCTTATCTCCTCTTTTCCCTGCCTGTTTAACTTCCATGGTCCCGTTGGTGCAGAGCTAGTCAGCCAACGTATTATCGCTTGAGTTCTCACGAGATACATGCCTATTAGATAGCCTATTTTGGAAGGGTTAACTTAGAATAGGATTGATTTATGTTTGTTGCACTTGTATATGCATTTCCCTGTGTGTTATTATTATTATTCCTGTTTTCTGCTAGTCTAGGTAATGCTAGACTGGGGTAAGGCTTTTCTGTGTTACGAGTTGTTGTTTGATGCAGTGGTTAAGCGATAAACCTGCATACTCGTTTCGGTTCAGTGAAGCCTAGGTTGTCTTCGCGGCTGACTGTGTTGAGTTAATAATTTACAGTGCGTGAGGGCAAGAGCCTAACCACCCTGTATTTTATTAACAGTTTGTTTTTACTTTGTCAAGGAGCCGGGAGAAAACCAGATACAAGGGATCTGGATTTCTCAAAGTGCACTTGTTAGTTTTAACGTAATACTTTAAACAGTTGTGAGGACTTCGCTAGGCTACGAGCCGTTTTTGCTCAGTCACTGCTACCTTTTGCCCACAGTACCCCAGCTAGACTTTACTCGATTAGTAGATACAGAATAGTATTGAAGCTTTCCTTATGTATGATATTGTTTATAATAATAAGCATGTTACTTATTTCTCATAAGCGCCAATTTTTCCGAAGAATTCACTAGCGCTCGAAAAGAGAAAGAAAAAAGAACAAAAATCAATGCATCAAAAGAAGGCTTATATACAACACACATTTAACAATCACTAGCAGTGGCAAAATAGCCTAAACTCTATTATAGGTTTGACTCCTGTAAGGAGATAAAGAAAACCTAATATTTAGTAGTGGCCCCGTAATCATTGACGAACATGCCTATTACATAAGGCATCCTCTTCAAACACTAATCCGCCGTAGTTTGAATCTACCGCGCAGAGCATTTAAAAACTGAGGAGCCTTCATCATGAGCGCACGCGACCTCACTCATGGCTTCAGTCATTATGAATTGGGTTCTCACTACGAAAAAACTTCGTAAAAAATAAAAACAAAAAGAAAATAAGAATAACTATCCAATAAGCTTTCCATCATATCGTGGATGTACTTGTGTGGATTTCTGACCAGACGATGATTCAGGCGTCATTCCTCCTTCACTGACATATCAAGTAAACCAAAATCCTTAATACATCAACGAATGGGAAGGGGACGGTCGGGAGGGCCCCAGTCGTCAATGATTACGGGGCCACTACTAAATATTAGGTTTTCTTTATCTCCTTACAGGAGTCAAACCTATAATTTATTAGTGGCCCCTCCATCATTGACGAACATGCCTGATATCTAAGACTGGAGGGGGACATTCGTAATCATATCATAACTCTAGAAAAGCAGATAATAAAAACAACCACATAGTATTCTTACTTTTGAAAAATGTATTTAATACGGCGTAGGCCGGAAATATACAAGAAAAAGGGGGTTCAGGCCTGCCCGACAAAAATGGGTAACCCTGAAGATTCTGAACACAGATCTGTAGTTACAAAAGGCACCCCACTCAACGAGTGGTGACAAAAATAATAAGTTATAAGTTTATATGTGCACATCATAAACCCCAAAATACATGTGGAGATCAATTGCAAATGAACTCCATTGAACTAATATTACATTGCTTTCGCAGCTAAAACTACTATAACAACACCGTTGTTTTGTACTAAACCTTGTACTAGCACAAATTTCTCGCAGAGAAATTTTCATATCACATTTTAACCTTAAATTGTATCACAGCTCTCATACTCCGGCGGGGTCTAGGGTGTCCTATGTCAACTGACTGCCCCCCCCCCCCCCCCCTTCCGTGAAAATAAACATAAGTGACTGCAGGGCCACCTAGACCCTCTGCCTTAAAGCTATACATGGTAAGGAAGGTTTGTCTAGAGCAACTGACAAGTATCTAGAGAGGAAACGTATGATTAGACGCCCACAACTGTGTGGACGCAATATCTTCAACTGAAAAGTTTTTCAGGAAACGTAAAGAGGCCGCCCACTTGCGTAAATCATGGGCCCTACCCACAACGCCGGGATTACTCTCTTTAATGACTTCTACCAGAAGAGAGGCCAATCGCCGTTTAAGTAAGCGTTTACCCGTACTCGCTACCCATAAAGCACCTTGGGGGTTTTGAGGAGCTATTCTCAAATATTTGGTTAGAGCTTGCACTGGACATAAATTATGATGCACCTTTCCCCTTTTTAACGCCGGCACCGTGAACTCAGAAAACACGTGTGCACTATGCTCATTCTTGGCTACAAACGCCGGGGAGGGGGCAATGGAAATTGAATCATTAAGTCTACCAAACCTAAGACAATTAGGTGTGTTGCTCATCGCCGCCAGCTCAGACACTCTGTTTCCGGTGGCCAAAGCCAAAAGGAAAACTGCCTTCTTTAAGATTAAAGCAAAGTCTGCAGTATTTTGATACAGACGAGAATGAAGTAAAGACAAAGCTTTGTCCAGAGACCAAGTAGGCATGAGCTGACGGGGAGGTGGGCGGAGTTTAAAACACGCTCTCATAAATCCTGTTTCCTCCGCCACCGGTATGGATAGACCTGTAAGGTCGAAAAAGGGCACTCTAATCGCAGTTAAGTGATTCTTCAAAGTAACCACAGATAAACGTTTCTGCTCAAACAGATAGTTCAAGTAATTAAAAACCAATGCCACTGAGGGTACAGTTTGTTCCGTTCTAACAATCCAAGAAGTAAAAGCTTTCCAATGAGATTGATATTGTCGCTTAGTAGACTGAGTATATTGATTGAGCAATTTATTGGTCACATCCCTACCGTATGGTGCTAGCCACTTGGCCTCCTGAATGTCCATAATGCAAAAGTCAGCGAGGTCGCTAGGTTGCCAATCGTGTCTAAGTGGAAGTACCCGACCGGGAGCGATACCGGGTCCGGGCACCACATTATTAATTGCTGGTACCACACCTGCGCCGGCCACAGGGGCGCGATTAGCGAGACTAAGCCTCGATAAACTCGTAGTTTGTTCACTACGTGGCACATTAGTGACGCATCTGGCGGCGGAAACAGATAGATGGAGCTCCATCTGTTCCAGTCTGTCACTAGGACGTCTGGCCCCCCTGACGGCGTTATCGCCCGGCGGGTGAGGTATAGAGGGAGCTTGTGAGTCTCCTCGGACGCAAAAAGATCCACTTGTGGATGGGAGAGCTCCGCAATCATTAGGTCGAAAATGGGTTGCTTGAGCTCCCATTCTACTGTCGTGCTCTGTCTCCGGGACAGAGCGTCTGCCCAGACGTTCGCTACGCCTGGGAGATAAGATGCGTGAAGATAAATATCTAGACTGGTGGCTAGAACAAAAATCTCTTCCGACACGAGTAGCAACTTCCTTGACCTCGTTGACCCTTGTTTCTGAATACAGTGAACTGCATTCAGATTGTCCATTCTGAAGGCCACCGACTTGCCCCGTAACGCCGGGCCGTGAGCCTGAAGGAAATACAAGGGGACTAGTAACTCTTTGACATTTATGTGAGAGATTTCTAAGTGGGACCAAAGTCCCTGACCCTGGTGCCCCTGATTTGACTGAAATCCCCACCCTATGGTGCACGCATCCGTGTCTACCCATACCGTTGGAGGAGGAGAGGTCCATGACATGATTGAGTGCAATGTTTCCCTCTTCGCCCAGACCGCTAGTAAGGTGTGGATTAATTTTGGTATGGGCCATAATTTTCCCGCCGGTAAGAGTGCGGAAATATTTGTTGCCTTCCAATATTAATCGTTTTACTTTCAACCGGCCCAACTTGACAGTTAGCTGAATCCAGTTGAGAGAGCCGACCAGAGACTCCCAGACTCTTCGTGTTGTAGTCAGACTGTGAAGAAACCTGAACAGTTTCCTGCGAAACCTGTTGCGATTGTCCACACTCTGACTCAGAGTGAGAGCGGCGGTGTCCCAGACCAGCCCTATCCACTGAATTACTCTTGAGGGAACAAGGTTTGACTTTACCAGATTTACCTTGAAGCCTAGAGTTTGACATGATTTAAAATGATATTGACATGTTTTATGCATATTGTTGTTGGTCTCTGCCACCACCAGCAGTGTCTAGATACCACAACACTCGATTCCTGTTTTAACAACGGCATCAGGCTTGCCGGACTAGTTTCGTACTCGAGGTGCTAGGTTCAAACCGACCGACATCCTCTGCAAAACAAAATTATGGTGCCTGTATCTCAAGGCCAGAAACCTGTGAAATCTTTCGTAGACCGACACGGGCCACTAGGCGTCTGTCAGGGTATAGGGAAGCACATCCAAGCCTCCCGGCGGAAGTGTTAGCCTGATTTGATGAACTGTTAACATTCTGAAAGACTCGTTGTAAATGTGAAGATTCAGATAAGACAGGTCTACGACCGGCCTCATCTGAACACTGTCCCCGTTTGGGAACCAAAAACAGTTTGACGTGAATACAGGGTAATCTGGAGGACCGGGATGATGACATTCTTGGCAATCATCTCCTGGACCAGCAACTCCACCTCTAATGAAACACAATTTGCCGTGTCGGCTGACGAGGTAGCGAGTCGCCGGAGCCACTGCCAAGTGATGCCTTTGCGTGCCACCATCCGTGCCCAGGTTTTTAACGGCCATGCTTGGTGACCGTTCGGAACGACCAGTTAGCAGACAAGGGTTCGCCGGCTGTACTTCCCTCGGTTCCTCGCCTTAAGACTGGAGTGAGAAGACTTTAGTTTTTGATGGGGGTTTGGTGGTGTTGGACGCTTCGGCCGGCTGGTGTGGGCCGACTGGCCCTGCCCCGGCTTATACTGGCCGCGTCCTCTCTGTCCTGAAACCCTCTCTGTCTATGCCTGTACTGACCCAGGGGGGATTGGGAGGACTTAGGCGGAAGAAAAGGCTTAGAACCCCCTGGCTGAGCTTTAGTAGGAGGCCTAGGTTTGGGGAAGTTAAATGCAGGGTTTCTTAGCCTGTGCGGGACTGTGCTTCACGGCCTGTGCCATGTTAAACACTGTTCGCCATACATCAGGGGACATTAAAGAAGGAGTAAGTACTGGGGACATTACCACCTGGTTAGCAATGCGATCAGGCAGCTTGCGAACTAATGACATCCTAAGATCCTGTCGTGCTCGCACCGCCTCAAGTAAGGCTGTGCGTATGTCACCTAAGGATTGAATCGACGACTGAAGAATCAGACGCCGGGATAACTCAACTGATCTTCGAGCATCCGCGTCTGCGAGAGTAGACCGGAGTAAAGACTTAGCCACCTGTTGAGAAACTATGTACTGTGAAAACAGGCGGAAAGCTTTTCCCCTTAGCCTAAATTCTCTGTCTAGGTGAGAGGGGTAGGGGTAGTGAATGGGTTCCTTTAGTTCACAAAGATTAATCTTAGGGGCAGCTAGAAAAGAAAATAAAGCTGACGGAACTCCGCCGGCAGAACCTACCGGCATGGAGAACCATGAATGTGTATCCTGAGGGATCTGGTGGGAAGATTTAGAAGTGAAAGTGGTTGCAAAGTTTTGAGCCTCTACCTCCCAATCCACCCAAGGTCCTGGTCCCAACTGTCCCACCTTCAAAACTGGATTAGCTGTCTCGTCTGTGACGGTCTGTAAATCTAGTTCAGGAGTAAGAGCCGACAGAGCCTTAATATCATTAAACCCATCCAGCTTAGACCAGTCTGAAAAAAGTTTTGAAGCTGAGGCAGGGGGTAAAGCAGGCTTAGATGCATAAACAAAATAATCCTGATGATAATAACTAGGTATAGCCTTGATATTTACGTCCAAAACATTACCCAAGGCATCCAATGCCCTTAATTTCTTTGACTTATTTCCCTGGATAAACCACTCACGTGGTACCGGGAGTTCCCCTGACAAGGTAGGCTGGGCAAGCTCTGGCTTAGAGGGGTTCAAAAGAACCCATGACTCGTCTGGCCCATAAAGCAGGGGCATAGCTACCTTTCTAAGAGGCGCTTTGTCTAGAGGGGGTGGATTAACATCCGTGATGACCCTGACATTTGACGTAGTGAATGCCGCCGTAGCTGGCTTAGAGCTCCCTGCCGGTGACAGAGTAGGAGGGTTAGGAATCTTAGATAAATCGATTGACGTTATCAGAGGCCGTACCGCAGAACTTGTCAAGGGAGCCCCCAAGTCCATTGTGGGGTTTTCTCGTTGTTGACTAAAGAATTTAGATAGAGCATGAGTAAGTAACCCATCAATTTCTTGTGCTGTAACAAACTGGTTAGATGCAGAACTTACAGGTGAATCAGTATTATCATGGGCGGCGTCCAGGCCTGAGCCTGACCCTTGTCCTTCCCTATCTGAAATTATTGACACTTCATCTTGTTCCTCCCGATCCTCCTGAGAAGACCCCGCCGAGGCAGGGGCACCTTGTTTCCAAGATAAGTCAGGGATAGAGGATGGGGTCGCCGCGTCCCTGTGGACATCGGCTACTGTGTGACTCGTATGAGTCGGACGTGGATGGTCAGACCCTGGTTGAGCAAACCGCCAAACACCGAGGCTCTGGCCTACGCTCTCTTGAGAGTCTGAAACATTCTCAATTATTGAATTTCCTGAACTTTCCATTTCTAGGGTTAAAATATCAATAGGTAAATCTTGTTTAGGGACAGGCGCTTCACTATACTCTGAGGCTGTAACAGAAACATTTTCAGGTGTAGAGGTACGACGAGATGCACTAGACTTAGGAGAATGTCGAGAGGACTTCCTATGGGAATCCTTTTTGGAGGATTTGTGGCTACGGTGTGACCGCGAACTAGACTTAGATTTGGAAGAATCACCACCATGACCACTGGTGGAAGCTTCCGTCTTACTCTTCTTACTCGCCGGGGAAGAGGCACGACTTGAAGACTGCTGTCTGAGAGGTGACCTTGACCTCGATCTCGCCTGCGACGAGGAGGTGGCTGCCGGGGGAGTAGGCTCTCTCGGGCGTTTAGACGTATCCACAGACGATACAGAACCCTGGCTAGTCTCTATCGGCTTAAAACCCGTTACTCTAGAGGTACGTTTAGGGGGAGGGTGCTCTGACAGCAACTTATCCCAAAGTGGGACGTTGTCACATTGAAGTGACTTATGTGCGACAATGGTAGTGTAGGCCGACATTTGTTGTCTGACCTCTCTCAACGCTACCGCCGCGGTCTTGTCATTGTCACACAGGACTTTATTGGCTAATTGGGAGCAAAAGGAACAATTAAGTGTAACCCAGAGACCCCTTGAACGGTCTAGACATTTAATACACCTTATGCAAAGGGTATGCGCAAAAATCGGGATACCCGCGCAAGTAGGGGTAATGCACAGGGCAAAAACTGGGGCCACAGTAGCCATGACAGAGACTGGTGTGAGGAAACTACCGCCGGGTCTGTATTGGTCCGCCGGAGCTCAGCTCTGGAAAAATAAAGAAAAATTTCCAGGAATTAATGCTCATAAGGTTAACCCCAGTGTTCGCATACAAGTGTTAATAACCCGCCGGGTAACGGGATGCAAAGACACAGCTAACACATCTCGCTACGCGGCGGGGTGTAAAGAGGCTAAACAAATCTTTTTAGCTAAAGAACATGAAGAATACCCTCTGATATAATGGTCCAGCATGGCACTTATAGTCTGTAGGAGGTGGTGACTGTCTCAAGATTCAATTTTGTAACAAAGCCCCCCTCATAAAGACGCCGGCCCTTGAAATATTTTAGTAGAATAGCCCAGGGCAGGAATATACGAGATCTGATTTTTTAACGAATTGTCCCAAACGATCGTCGTAAAAATAGAAGGCGGCGATACTGAATGTATCACCAATTAAGGTTAATCGAAATTGAATTTGTTATAAATTCCTTAGTTCCTCCACTTAGGAGCACCCGCCGGGTGTGGGCATCGATTTGGTTAAACCTCATTGAACCTTCAATTGCCGTAAGAGTAAAGGCAGCGATACACAGAGTATCACTAAAATGGATTGGTTAACTATATGAGACCTAAGTCGTTTATCCCACCCTGCTCAGGTGCACCCGCCGGGTGAGAAGTCTAAAAGTTAACCCCACAAGTTCCTGACCCCACTTCTTTGTAAAAGATCGCCGGGGAGGAACGCCTAAACAACAGCTAGGTTTTCCATGTGGTTGTCGTAACCAGGTAGAAAAAACCTATAAAAACGAATGTTCGCAAGAACGTCGTTTTTTATATATATATATATATATATAAGGATGGGTACAGCCATCCCGCCGGGAATTAAAGGAGGCCTGAAACCAGGCACCCACAGAGACGCAGTCCTGGAGAGCCACAGACACCTCCCACGCCGGGGAACCAAACACAGTTAAAAACCACGTGTGGCCCAACTCGGCTCATCGGTCAGTTTTTTCATGGTGAAACCGAGAAAAAACCCGCCGGAAGGCAAGCCCCACCCTGAACAGACACCATCTGAACAATACGACACGAGGAGAGTCACGCACGACTAACCAAGGTCACAACATAATCCGTGGAATTAGCCAATACACAACTAAACCAGGAAACAATTATAGTCCGAGGAATTAGCCAATACACAACTAAAACCCGGATACACATGACACAGTAGGGCATATTTATAATAATAAATAATAACACTAGACATGTGGCAAAGCTACGAGCGGCTGGCTAGGCCTAGGTAGACGGCATGAAAATAGTTGAAATATAAACACACACTGGAATATCACAACAGGAACCACCGCCAACACACCACCGTAGCGACAACTTCCCACCCCGGGAAGCCTGACAAGGACCCAGAAAAACCTTCACTAAGTGAAGAAAAATACGCTGGGAACGTCAGAAAAACACAGCTTACCTCATCAGAAGGATTAAAGGCAGCAATAATTAACGCGTAATGAAAGCCGCCTGCATCACAAACTAACACAACTGTGAAAAGTTCACGTGTCCACAACAGGACCACGAGGGTACATCCGAAATAGATGCCCCATACACACGACCCAAAATACACTGCACTGCGGGCAACCAGCCCAGGACACTCCTGCTACGCCTATCCTAACCTTACTCGATACATCCTAGAGTAAACAAATGAGAAAAAACTCACTAGGGACGCAACGAATGCGGAACCAGCGGAGCGTGGAAGGTACGTCCGGGCAGGCTGAGCGCAGAGCAGAGAAGGAGGAATGACGCCTGAATCAGCGTCTGGTCAGAAATCCACACAAGTACATCCACGATATGATGGAAAGCTTATTGGATAGTTATTCTTATTTTCTTTTTGTTTTTATTTTTTACGAAGTTTTTTCGTAGTGAGAACCCAATTCATAATGACTGAAGCCATGAGTGAGATCGCGTGCGCTCATGATGAAGGCTCCTCAGTTTTTAAATGCTCTGCGCGGTAGATTCAAACTACGGCGGATTAGTGTTTGAAGAGGATGCCTTATGTAATAGGCATGTTCGTCAATGATGGAGGGGCCACTAATAAATATAGGGCTGTCGGATTGGTTGGCGTTGGCTCAACTCAGAGACAGGGCATGGATGTTTTTAATATGAATGTATATTCTTGTTCATCATCGTGTAGGTAGAATCTGGCGGGTAAGAGGTGTAGGACACGAAGTAATATGGCGTAGTGTGGACTCCCCTCCTTCCCCACTTTCCTCCCCTCCTTCAGGTATCACCTATTTTCCCTGTTATTCCCTTATTCTGAGGAATATTTTCGTGCTAACATTAGCGAGTTGCAAGCAGGGCCTTGTCATCACTGTTAGCAAGCGAGTGCAAGAGAGAGAGAGAGAGTATCGATCGACTGTGTCTCAGTGGCCTTGGGGGAAATTGGCGGGAAAGCAGGTTGCCTCACCCATACATTATATAACTCGCGGCCTGTATCTCCGATTTTGACCATCCAAACGCTGTTTTCACTCGTTTTATTGTTGTTTCAGGTTAATACCTTTATAATCAACCCATAATAGTGTGACGCATGTCCAGTGTGAGCATGCTGTACAGAACGCCTAGTCATGCCCCACTCTCGCTAGGATCGTCAGGGCAGGAACTTTGGCTGTAGTCTATGTAGAGTTTCCTAACTTAGTTCATGTGAGCCGTTGTACTATAAGTAATATGAATATGTATTTTGTTTTCATCTGAGTCAACGAGTTCTATTTTATATCATTAGTTATAAGTATTGTGTGTAAAACTTATTTGTAATGATGGGAGAAGCGGCAGCCACAGTTGGGGGTCAGTGGGTGCGCCATGCGGGAGGTGGGCCTAACTCACTAGCACTCCCCCCCCCTCCCCCCTCCCCTCAGTGCTAGGAAAGCCTTTGTCTATCCCAGAGGAGAGAGAGAAATTACGTAATGATTGTCAGTGGGCGGTCCTTAGTAGTTCACGTTGGGCTCACTAGAGGGCCGAGTATAAAAAGGGAAGTCTAGCCATTTTTTGATCAGAACTCATTAGGCAGAGCGACTTCTCATTTCCCTTGCTAACTATATATATTCTTCTGACTGATGTGAACTTTCTCTACTACCTTACATTCTTATCTCCTCTTTTCCCTACCCTTTTTAACTTCCATGGTCCCGTTGGTGCAGAGCTAGTCAGCCAACGTATTATCGCTTGAGTTCTCATGAGATACATGCCTATTAGATAGCCTATTTTGGAAGGGTTAACTTAGAATAGGATTGATTTATGTTTGTTGCACTTGTCTATGCATTTCCCTGTGTGTTATTATTATTATTCCTGGTTTCTGCTAGTCTAGGTAATGCTAGACTGGGGTAAGGCTTTTCTGTGTTACGAGTTGTTGTTTGATGCAGTGGTTAAGCGATAAACCTGCATACTCGTTTCGGTTCAGTGAAGCCTAGGTTGTCTTCGCGGCTGACTGTGTTGAGTTAATAATTTACAGTGCGTGAGGGCAAGAGCCTAACCACCCTGTATTTTATTAACAGCTTGTTTTTACTTTGTCAAGGAGCCGGGAGAAAACCAGATACAAGGGATCTGGATTTCTCAAAGTGCACTTGTTAGTGTTAACGTAATACTTTAAACAGTTGTGAGGACTTCGCTAGGCTACGAGCCGTTTTTGCTCAGTCACTGCTACCTTTTGCCCACAGTACCCCAGCTAGACTTTACTCGATTAGTAGATACAGAATAGTATTGAAGCTTTCCTTATGTATGATATTGTTTATGCACTATTGATTTCATGTGTTGCAAGCTTGGCTACTTTAGTGATTAGTGGCCCACGAGCACAATCCGAGTAGGCTATTGCCGTTGCATTTGCGGAGTACTTCTTTTTAATGTTTGCCATTTACTATTGCATATTCTTTTAATTATTCTTATGCCAATTTAAACCTTTAATAGTATTTAATTGCCAGTGTTTTTCTTATTGAATTACTGTTCAAAATCCGATACGTACTTCTTACGAGCATCCGAGAAGCATCTAACTTTTTTCAGAAGATTCCTTGCTCGATGCTTAAGGACTATTAATTAACGTAACGTAATAGTGCCGATCCGAAGTAGAGGGTGGAGGACTTCTTAAGTTCTTAGTCAAGGGTGGATTACTTCGGCTTCGGCCAACACTATTCTTTGGTGTTGTTGTTTCTTACTTCTTTGTTTGATTGTTGACCAGACTAGAGAATTCCTGTCTCTTTATTAGTCTGTTGTTGAACACTAGTACCGAGTTCTTGTATACCCCGTTATAGCAGATTGAACTCTGGAGGGTATTGGTGTTTTTTGTTCGGCTGGCAGTACTCAGGGGTTGGGATCGTGTGTTTCCGTTGTGGCAGCGAGCCGTATTAGAGTCCTGATTGAGAGCCCTTGTGTACCCGAGTGCCAGGTCGTAACAAATGGCGACCTTGCTTAGGATTTTGTGAACAGTATAAATTTTTGCAGAGTTGTACAACATTTGTTTGTTTGTATTTTAGCGTGCATATTGAAGAATATTTGTTTTTGTATGGCAATTAGTAAAGCATTTAAGAGACTCCAGTTAATTTAGTAATTAGTGCTTGCATAGGAAGTTAAACACTTTTGTCTCGAGAATTTTTTTGTGGACTTCAGTATGTCGTGCATTAGCACTGACGATGAGCGAGAGATGCCATTTGAAGGTGTGCCGTTAGTAACCAGTGAGGAGGATGCTAGAGTTTTTGTGAGTAAGCGGTACCACGTGACGGAGGAGAGGCTGACTGGGGTGGATGTTTGTGGCTTGCACCTGATAGCCAAGGTTTTGGGAATTTCCAATGTAGTAGGGATGTCCAAGGGGGAGCTGATTTCCTGGGTGTTGCGTGGGCGACATGGGGTTTCGGAGGAGAGGGCGTTTGGGGGGGTTCCTCCCCAGATCCCCTCTCACTCGACTCCCACAGTGCCGTCCACTCAGTTACCGGAGGTTAGCACTCTCCCACAGAGGGATGAGAATTGGCAGATTGGAGTGCCCTCGGGTGGTGCACATGGTGGTTCCCCAGTTTTTGCCCCCCCTCCTTCAGTAGTGGCAGCTCCCTCTTCCTGTCTGTCTCCAGATATGGTATTTAGACTTGAGCTTGCTAAGATTGAGGCTAGGAAGCAGGAGGATGAGACCAGGAGGCATGAAAATGAGACCAGGAGGCAGGAGGATGAGACGAGGAGGCATGAGATTGAGGTTAGGAGGCATGAGGCTGAGCTTAAGTACGACTCGGAGAAATATTGTGCTAAATTAGATTTAGATAAGTCTCGTGCAGAGTCGACAGGGACTTGGATGGGCCGTGAGGGCCAAGTAAGAGAACAGTCCTTGGCCCAATTAGTCAAATTGGTGCCGGTATTTAGTGAAACTGAAGTCACAGAATTTTTTAATCGTTTTGAGAAGAAATGTAGGGAGCATAATTGGCCTGAAGAGAAGTGGGCAGCTCTAGTCTCCTCAAGACTTACGGGTAAGGGTCTGAAGGCTTATGATGCACTGCCTTTAGAGTCTTGCATTGACTACCCAGAATTGAAGAGAGCTGTCCTACGGGCATACGAGTTGCAACCGGAAACATATCGATTGAAGTTTCGGGGTGTTACAAAGACTAGGGAGGTGACCTTTCTTGAACATGCCCGGGACTTAAAAGATGCACTTAAAAACTGGACACGTTCTGAGAAAGCTGAGACGGCCGAACAGTTGACTGAGCTGTTTCTGCTCGAGCAGTTTTATAAGTGTACTGGTGCAGAAATGACTTTAACTATTAAAGAAAAGAACCCAAAAACTCTACAGGAGGCAGCTGAGATGGCTGACCTCCGGCTATCACTAATTCGTGGGTGCGGGTCTGCCCAGCGTAGTGAGGCAGGTAACAAGGGGCGTGACGCCCCACCCCCCCGAGTTAGTGATATACCTTATGCAAACAAGTACAAGAGCCATGATACCAAGACTGACCACAAGACTAGCACCGTCCCATTTAAGAAGGGGCCGGGCCCTTCCCAGTACCAAGGGAAGCCCAAAGGGGAGGTGGAGTGTTATCATTGTCATAAAAAGGGGCACTTTGCAAGAGTCTGTCCTAGCAAACCACCTACAGCAGCTGTGTCTTTGGCCTGCAACATTGGTGTGTCTCCGAAGTCATCTGAGTTTGCCTGGGGCAGTTCGTCAGAGGCTGAGGCACAGCCAATGCAGAAGCACCTGGGAGGCTCGAACCCTGCTCAGGATGTTTTTTGCGACCATAGAGGGCGGGGTTGCGTGATGTGGGCGGGGCGCAAGCATGGAGTAGAGGTCTTGCGTGATACAGGTGCTTCCCAGACTCTGATGAAAAACTTGACTGGCTACCCTATAAACGCGGCTCGGGTGGTAGTGGTGCAGGGTATTAATGCAACTCGGTCATACCCGCTGGTGCGGTTGGAGTTGGAGGTGGATGGTGTGGCACGTGAATTGGATGTCGGGATTGTGGAGAAACTGCCAGTGGAGGGCGTCGACCTTCTTCTCGGCAACGACTTTGCAATGCCCGCTTCCGAGGTTCTACCCTTAGTCGTTGCCGAGAGGCCGGCCGACGTGAGTAGGGAAGAGCAAGAGTGGGTCGAGCGGTGCCAGACACAACCCATGGCGTGTGTTGTCACCCGAGCTCGGGCAGCTAAAGTGTCACAGCCTAGTCCTCCGCCTTCAGACCAGCGGAGGAACGATCAACAGGAGGAGGCTAAAGCTGGAGTTGGTTTTAAGAGTTTTGACTCGGCGGCTCTCCTGGGTGATTCAGTATTAGCACCATTACTTAATTCTGGAGTAGCCCCTGGGCCTGTCATCGAGAGTGACGAGGCTGGGCATGACGAGTCTCCACGACAGCAACGTTATGTACATCGAGAGAGACAGAGGGAGCAGCCCAGTATCGGGGAAGGTCATGCATTGCTCCGGGAGCAGTTAGATCGCTTGGCACCCTCAGATATAAGTCGGTTGCAACTAGAGGACCCTGAGCTCCAAACGTGTGCTAATGGAGCTGTAGAGCTCGACGAGGACGGCGATGCACAGCCAGGAGATTTTTTTTATTTAGAAGGCATCCTTTATAGGCGTTTTCAAGACCCTAAACGTAGTTGGCAAAAGGGGTCCGGAGTAGTGGACCAGTTGGTGGTGCCACGGGAGTGCAGGGATAGCCTACTGAGGTTGGCGCATGACACACCACTGGCAGGACATCTAGGGGTGAGAAAAACGGTGGCGGCTTTGGGGAAATTGTTTTGGTGGCCGGGGATGAAGTCTCATGTGCAGTCATGGATAAACTCCTGTGATATTTGTCAACGTGTCGGGAAACCGAACCAAGTTATTCCTAAGGCTCCGTTACACCCTATTCCTGTGATTGGGCCACCCTTTAGTAAAATTATTGTTGACATGGTTGGTCCACTCCCTCCCACTAAGGCGGGAAATAAATTTTTGTTAACCATAATGGATGTTGCCACTAGATACCCCGATGCATACCCTATGAAAAATGGAATGGCTAAGACGGTAGTCAGTAACTTGTTGTGGTACTTCTCAAGGTACGGGTACCCGGAGGAGATTCAGTCTGATCAGGGATCTAATTTCACCTCCAACATGTTCAAGCAAACAATGCAACAGCATGGGATACGAGCAGTAGTATCGTCAGCGTATCACCCTGAGAGTCAAGGGGTGCTTGAGCGGTGGCATGCTACACTTAAAAGCATGCTCAGGTGTTATTGTGCTGACAACGGTATGGATTGGGATCTTGGATTGCCTTATGTGCTGTTTGCTGCTCGGGAGGTACCTGGTGAGAGCCTGGGATTTAGTCCAAACGAGCTGATTTTTGGACACCGTGTCAGGGGCCCCCTTAACATGCTGAAAGAAATTTGGGAGGGGACTGTGCAGCCTTGTCCATTATTAAAGTATGTGCTTGAAAGCCGTGAGCGCATGCTTAAGAGTCTGGAGATGGCAGGTAGAAATTTGACAGAATCACAAGCTTTGATGAAGGACAGGTATGATCGCAAAGTGAGGCTCCGGAAGTTCACTGTAGGACAAGAGGTATTAATTTTGTTGCCTTTGGTTGGTAACCCCCTCTCTGCGAAGTACACTGGACCTTATAAAATTGTAGAAAAAATTTCAGACTTAGATTACCTTGTTGCCACTCCAGACAGGAGGAAAAAGAACCAGTTATGTCACGTGAACCTTATTAAAGAGTATGTGAGGCGCCCCTCTGAGCCTCTCACTGTCCCTGTGTTGGCTTGTTGCGGCCGTGGTGGAGAAGGAGAGGGGGACAGTCAAGCTTCAGAGGAGGATAGCTGGGATCAACATGTTTCAGCGGATCAGTGGGCGGGGAACTCGAGCCTAAGGGCTGACGAGGCTATAGCTCATTTGCCTGAGCCGCAGTTTGATGCTATCCGTCAGTTGTTCGGTTCATACCCCACTGTATTTGCTGAACACCCAGGCCTCACTACTCAGGCTATGCATGATGTTGACGTGGGGGACCATCTACCCTTTAAGTCAATCCCGTACCGTGTGCCCCCCATAAAACTACCAGCTCTGAGGGATGAGTTGGAGTATATGCTCGGTAGAGGGTTGATAGAGAAAGGCACAGTTAAGTGGACTTCCCCTGTAACACTGCAGCCTAAGCCAGATGGCAAGGTACGCTTTTGTATTGATTTCCGTAGGTTAAACGGTTTGACTCCAACTAACCCATATCCTCTTCCTCGGGTTGATGATAGTGTTGACAAAATTGGTAATGCTCGTTTTTTGTCTAAAGTAGATTTAGTAAAAGGTTACTGGCAAGTACCTTTGTCCGAGCGTGCTAAAGAGGTATGTGGTTTTGTTGTGGACGGGAGTACCTACCGGTGCAATGTTATGCCTTACGGGCTTAAGAATGCACCAGCAACGTTTCAGAACCTGATGAATGAAATTGTAAAGGACATTCCAAATTGCACCGTATATTTGGACGATGTAATCATTTATGATGACGACTTTGAGAGCCATTGTGAGCACCTTGAGACCTTGTTCCGGAAACTTAGTGAAGCAGGTCTGGTAGTAAATTTGGCAAAGTGTGACTTCGTAAAAGCCACTGTGCAGTACCTTGGGTTTGTAGTGGGAAGGGGACAGGTGTGCCCTCCTCAGAACAAGGTACAGGCTATCAATAAATTTCCGCACCCAACAACCAAGAAGCAGATTATGAGATTCTTGGGTATGATAGGCTACTACAGACGCTTCATAAAAGGTTACTCAACGGTGTTGGCACCTCTCACAGATTTGTTATCTAAAGACAAAAAGTTTTTGTGGGCACCTGAGTGTGAAAAGGCTTTCACTTTGGTGAAACATTTGCTATGTACTCACCCGATACTCAGGGCCCCAGACTTTAACAGGCCTTTTCAGCTGGCAACAGATGCTAGTGGTGTAGGGGCTGGTGCCGTCTTGCTACAGACAGACAATGAAGGTGTGGAACACCCAGTAAGTTTCTTTTCTAAGAAGTTCAATGCTGCACAAAAGAACTATTCTACAATAGAAAAGGAATTACTGGCGATTGTGCTGTCGCTCAGGCACTTCGAGGTGTATGTTCCAGCCTATGGCCCAGTCGTGGTTATCTACACTGATCATCACCCTTTGAGATTCCTGAATCAATTTCACAATCACAATATGAGACTGACCAGGTGGTCTTTGATGTTGCAGGAGTATAACCTGGACATCCGTCATATTGCTGGATGTGACAATGTGATCGCGGATTGTTTATCAAGGGTGGATGATCAGTCGTAGGCTATCACAGGTGTGTGGGTTTGAGTGGAGGAAAATAGGCTGCCCTTATAGTGCAGCCGGGAAAAACATATTAAAATATAAAAATCATATAAAAAACTCTTTCTTTTGATATAGGTAATCGTATAAGTTTGTCATAGCCTATAGAGTTTGAGTAGTCCACAAACTATCAAACGGCTGAGCTGCTGTAAGCTCGCTCTGGGAGCATGATATTGTGTCTTTTTGCTATTGTTGGGAGGAGTTATAAAATGTGAATTTTTGGTTAATAATAAGATGCGTTTTGGTGATAAACTCAGCTTTGTTTTAGTGCCATGCGGTCGCTGGGTCGCTGGGTGTGAGGGGCTTGATGGGGTTCTGTGTTTGTCAGATTTTAGCTCAGGGTTGAGCAAGTAAAATCTTGGGGGAGGTGTGACGCATGTCCAGTGTGAGCATGCTGTACAGAACGCCTAGTCATGCCCCACTCTCGCTAGGATCGTCAGGGCAGGAACTTTGGCTGTAGTCTATGTAGAGTTTCCTAACTTAGTTCATGTGAGCCGTTGTACTATAAGTAATATGAATATGTATTTTGTTTTCATCTGAGTCAACGAGTTCTATTTTATATCATTAGTTATAAGTATTGTGTGTAAAACTTATTTGTAATGATGGGAGAAGCGGCAGCCACAGTTGGGGGTCAGTGGGTGCGCCATGCGGGAGGTGGGCCTAACTCACTAGCACTCCCCCCCCCCCCCCCCTCCCCTCAGTGCTAGGAAAGCCTTTGTCTATCCCAGAGGAGAGAGAGAAATTACGTAATGATTGTCAGTGGGCGGTCCTTAGTAGTTCACGTTGGGCTCACTAGAGGGCCGAGTATAAAAAGGGAAGTCTAGCCATTTTTTGATCAGAACTCATTAGGCAGAGCGACTTCTCATTTCCCTTGCTAACTATATATATTCTTCTGACTGATGTGAACTTTCTCTACTACCTTACATTCTTATCTCCTCTTTTCCCTACCCTTTTTAACTTCCATGGTCCCGTTGGTGCAGAGCTAGTCAGCCAACGTATTATCGCTTGAGTTCTCATGAGATACATGCCTATTAGATAGCCTATTTTGGAAGGGTTAACTTAGAATAGGATTGATTTATGTTTGTTGCACTTGTCTATGCATTTCCCTGTGTGTTATTATTATTATTCCTGCTTTCTGCTAGTCTAGGTAATGCTAGACTGGGGTAAGGCTTTTCTGTGTTACGAGTTGTTGTTTGATGCAGTGGTTAAGCGATAAACCTGCATACTCGTTTCGGTTCAGTGAAGCCTAGGTTGTCTTCGCGGCTGACTGTGTTGAGTTAATAATTTACAGTGCGTGAGGGCAAGAGCCTAACCACCCTGTATTTTATTAACAGCTTGTTTTTACTTTGTCAAGGAGCCGGGAGAAAACCAGATACAAGGGATCTGGATTTCTCAAAGTGCACTTGTTAGTGTTAACGTAATACTTTAAACAGTTGTGAGGACTTCGCTAGGCTACGAGCCGTTTTTGCTCAGTCACTGCTACCTTTTGCCCACAGTACCCCAGCTAGACTTTACTCGATTAGTAGATACAGAATAGTATTGAAGCTTTCCTTATGTATGATATTGTTTATGCACTATTGATTTCATGTGTTGCAAGCTTGGCTACTTTAGTGATTAGTGGCCCACGAGCACAATCCGAGTAGGCTATTGCCGTTGCATTTGCGGAGTACTTCTTTTTAATGTTTGCCATTTACTATTGCATATTCTTTTAATTATTCTTATGCCAATTTAAACCTTTAATAGTATTTAATTGCCAGTGTTTTTCTTATTGAATTACTGTTCAAAATCCGATACGTACTTCTTACGAGCATCCGAGAAGCATCTAACTTTTTTCAGAAGATTCCTTGCTCGATGCTTAAGGACTATTAATTAACGTAACGTAATAGTGCCGATCCGAAGTAGAGGGTGGAGGACTTCTTAAGTTCTTAGTCAAGGGTGGATTACTTCGGCTTCGGCCAACACTATTCTTTGGTGTTGTTGTTTCTTACTTCTTTGTTTGATTGTTGACCAGACTAGAGAATTCCTGTCTCTTTATTAGTCTGTTGTTGAACACTAGTACCGAGTTCTTGTATACCCCGTTATAGCAGATTGAACTCTGGAGGGTATTGGTGTTTTTTGTTCGGCTGGCAGTACTCAGGGGTTGGGATCGTGTGTTTCCGTTGTGGCAGCGAGCCGTATTAGAGTCCTGATTGAGAGCCCTTGTGTACCCGAGTGCCAGGTCGTAACAATAGGCGCGTATGGATAAGTATTAATACTATATATGGTAAAATGAATATTTTAGTGATGGAAACAGCTCAAATACGTCAGCACAGGCAGACGTTTCTAATTACCCCCATGCGCACTTCTTAGGTTAAGAGTCTCCCTGCAGCTGCCGGGTTAAATTAGGCTAGACATAAATGATTTACTCTAGGTTATTTTGCTAATTAACTGACATGCCTGAATTAGAAAACTCAGACTGTGAGAAAGATCTAGGTGTGTTTGTTAGCAATGATTTGAAACCTAGAAAACAGCTAGTGTACAGTATAAGTGTTCGTAACAAGGCAATCAGGATTTTCGGGTTCATCTCTAGGACTGTGAGTAACAGAACTGCAGATGTTATCTTAAAACTTTACTTGTCATTAGTGAGACCCCATATGGATTATGCTGTTCAATTTTGGTGTCCTTATTACAGAATGGACATAGATTCCTTATAGAGAGTACAACGTAGAATTAAACAAAATATCCATAATATTAGGCTAGAAATCTCCCATATGAAGGAAGGTTGAAGAAATTAGGCTTACATTCATTAGAGAGACGCAGAGTTCAAGGGGATACGATA
Organism: Paralithodes platypus; assembly: GCA_032716605.1. Taxonomy (NCBI): domain Eukaryota; kingdom Metazoa; phylum Arthropoda; class Malacostraca; order Decapoda; family Lithodidae; genus Paralithodes; species Paralithodes platypus. The sequence goes on along the minus strand of CM064578.1, from coordinate 3,399,849 downwards.
GAGGTGTTCAGGTGGGTTAGTGGGATTAATAAAAGGGACATGGTAACAGAGTTGTAGATAGGAGGAATAGGCTACCAAGTGCTATAGTGGGACCAAGAACGATAGAGAGTTTTAAGAAAAAACTATATAGGCATATGGATGAGATGGGTTGGGTGTGAAGGGGATCTACTTTCGGGTGTGGGCCAATGGGCGCTCTGCAGACCCCGTTTTCTGACCTCTGACCGTTTTGGTGAGGTCGGTCCTCATGGTGTAGTAAGCTGGGCATATATAATTAGGCCTTACAATTAGGGTTGTGTGGGCCAATCGGTTTTCTGCAGACTCACATTTCTTGTCTTATTTTAATCGTCACCCTTACACACAAAGTGTTATACAATCACAAATCACAAGGCTATAACCATATATTTATTGTGCATTTACGTAAGACTCGATCCAGGCTCCAATCTGCAAGGCAGGTAGCGTATAATAAAGGACTGCTGTATTTATTACCCTTCCGTACTATTGCGGAGCAGTCCAATCTGCAAGGCAGGTAGTGTAAGAAAGGACCTCTGTGTTTAGTACCCTTCAGTACCCGACTGGGGTGCGGAGCGATACTAACCTGCTACTACTGAGTGGTACATACTGACTGCCATACGTGCGGACTCCGGAGGTGTCCGTAAGCCAATCCGGACTGTTGCGCCTTTTCTATAAGTGCTATTCAATTTTGTCTCTAATTATAGCCATAAATAATAAATGGAATATATTGGAAAGGGCTATGGGGCGCAAGCCTTTGGCTGAAGGTTTCCTACATTTTGGTATTAATTTTGGGGGTGTGAGAAAATTGTACGTCCGTAGTCTCCGTGACAGGAGGATGTAAACAAATCGAACCCAAATCGAAGATGGAGACTTTTCGACGGCCCTTTCTATTATGAGGATGAGCCCGCTCTCTCTTCACTGACATGAGGATGACTTGTGTAAGTGGAGGAGGCGGCTGTGGGTCCCAAGGGAGGAGTGGGAGCCAGCTGGTGTCCTGATGGGAGGAGTGCTGGCGAAGAGACAAGGGGCAGGTGGTGGCGGCGGCGGTAGTAGTGGTGGGGAACAACACGGTGGTGCCAGGGGACGGAGGGGGCTGCAACTACGACACAGACACAGCCTTGAGGTAATATCATGCTTTAGTGTTAAGGACAATTCAAATTTTATGGGTACGATTTTACCATAGGGGCACGCATTTGACAGGTAGGCTACCACCAAGGATTTAATGCAGAATTGTTTTCGGTTTCCACGCTGCTTTTTGCAGGGTGCCAAAACAGAAATTATCCAGTTCTGGATCATTTTTCTAAGCTTACAAGTATCAACTTTGTGCGGCGTCTGCGGGGGGCACAGCCCCCCGCTCCATAACAGGGGGTCCGGGGGGCGTAGCCCCCCGGCCGCCGGAGAAATTTTGAGATGTGAAGGTAAATATATGCACAATACATGCTCAAAATTTATTAAAAGGAATGAATAATATTGTAAGTAAAAGGGATGTTATGTATGTTTACTGGTGTTTAATCAGGATACTAGGGGAGCTGGCTGCCTCTACTTCAGTCTCAAAGAGATGCACTTCAGGTCCACTAATATAGGCATTGAAAACAGGTTTTTAAATTATTCTTAGCAGTCCCTGTTTTAGTTTTGTAACTTTTGTCCAATAAAGATTTCATGTATATTTGTTGTTGCATTCCAAGAACTATTACATACTTAATTTATATCCTTTCATATGATACATGAGTTACTATAGAGTACTGGTTAAAATACATACCGGTACAAAGTTTCAAGAATAAACTTTGATTAGAACATTTGTTTCTCTATTATTTTCCCTGGGCCGAGTAAAAAATACCTGGGTAGGCTATTCCCATCTCGGGTTAAGTACAATCAGTAGGAACGTAGAAACTTACTTTAATTTTCACAACTTTAAAAGATTCAAGATTCTGCGAGGCTAATTCCGAAAATATTCAATCAAGTCTCCGTTACCCCCATGAAGTCAGGTTATAGTAATGACAAGACATACCAATAATATATGTTAGTTAGCGGGTGTGTGGACTGTGGGGATAGTGGCAGCCCCCACTTTGGACACTAAGACTAAGTAAAGTTAGGTTAGGGTAAGGTAATGCAAATTATCTACTCATAACATGATAAACAATTGAACAATAAACTACTGTACTATATTCCTTGAAGAAATAAAAACAAACAATTGTACATAAGGCTGCGGAAAGATTCTTTAGTGATACCCAAGTCATGGCCGGGATTCCGGGAAATCTATAAATGCACTGTAGGCGGTAGGCCTAGCTGCTGGCTGTACACTTATTAAATTGTACCGGTAATCTGGCTAAAAAGTTACCGGTATACAAAATGAGAACATAGAGGCAGGGTGCAGATCCCACTTTGGACACTAAGTTTGGACTTTGGTTAGGGTAAGTTATTGCAAATCTTCCACTCATAATATAAACTACAATAAAATAAGATACCAGTAGATAAGATACTACTGTAGCCTATTCTGCCTATAGCCTATACCTTGAAAACAAAAACAAACGGTAAGACTGCGAAAGTATTCTTCAGTGACAGGTCTACCCCTATAGGCCTAATCCCACGGCATGACGGCAAACTGTTATTGTCATAGGCTATAGCCTAGCCAGGGTGTCGAATGACGCTGTTTTTTTGAGTGATACAACTTTCTGTATAATGATAAAAAAAAAATAATCCTAGCCTAGGCCTAGCCTACGTATTTTTATATTATTATTTTAAAAGTTAGACATCTAAAATAGGCCTAGGCTTAGGCCTACTGTGTTCCAAAACTCAAGAGTAGCCTAGGCTAGGTTAGCCTAGCCTAGCCTTAGCTACAAAAAAACAAAAAAACAAAACAGGAATGTTGGTCTAGGCTAAGTTTAATATACACTTCCCAGGTCATTTTAACAGTTCTATTGCTTCTATATATCATATAATACACCATAGAGTAAGTTTTTAATAACTAGAAAAAAAGGTCATCTTCTAAATAATTACCATAATTGAGGACCTTCGCCATTCCCGGGTTAAGAGTGGGCTCTGAGTCTTAGCCTACCAGAACCAGATTCCCAGCTGCCTAGCTAACCTTATTTTTTACTGTCTTTGACCTCAAATCTTCCTTGATCTTCATTAGCCTATCAATACATTATACATAGCCCCACTAGTGGGGGCAGTCCTAAGATTGTTGGATAATGGGTTATCCTAAGCCTAATATGCCTAGCCTCAGCCTAGGCTACTCATTTCTGCTTCAAATCATCATTATCATCATAGGCCTAGGCTAATACAAGTAGGCCTAGGCTTATCTGACAAAATAATATGCTTGGCTACTTACAAAATCGCTGTTTGGTGCTTGCTAGAAGTCAGGTTTATCCAAAGTATCACCTTGAACTTATACCTTATATATAATGAGTTCCCCAAGATTAATATGCACAATTTTAGAATGTGTAGGGCACTCGCACTTCACATGAAGTCAATGTTATATTCCAGCCCCTTAATTCATTCTATTTTTCCACAAATATATCGGTAAATAACAACTAACACATTTCCAAGTGTTCCACAGTTGATTGGCGGCAAGCTAATTTGACGTCATCATTGGATTATTCTCGGAAACACCACAATGGAAAACAGTGCTGATATTCGTTCGTTGTTTTCCATTAATCCAACCACATATATACCCCTGAAAACCAATAATTCATCATAAAATCGTACTAATTTATAGCTTACCTTATGCCTCAAGGTCTTGCGCTCTTTGTCAAACACATAAAATTTATATTCATTCACTATTTTTAAGAAATTAGAGACCCCATAAAATTAGCACATACGAAACAATATCTGTATTTTGAAGGAGTTTAATTAAGAGGAACTCTGATCAGAAAATTAACATTCAAACTTAAATTAATATTTTACATTATTCATTTCAGTGAAATTTAGTCAATATATTAAACACATGGAGTAGTTTAGTTAATATATACAGTACATAGTTTTAGATAAATACCTATTATTATCCTTTAATCTACATATTATTGAGCATTCGAGTGCCAATAAAATTACGGTAGTTGTGTTCGTCTTGACTCAGCCTTCGGCGCAATATAACATCGGAGTGTAGGGGTACATTGGTTGTTTGTTTTAGCGGACTCTCCCATCCAGGAGTTCGTTCTATGAACGATGGCTGTTTCCTTATTGTAATATATATTTGTTATATTGGTGCTAAAGTCAGTCACCTCATCCGAACCGAACAAGTTGTGTTTTCACAGTGTAAACAAATCGCTCTCATGACTCGAGCTCTGGATTTATCCGTCTATATTTACATTAGTAGCTGCATTTGGACTTCAATACAGGTGATATATAATAGTTCTAAGATCATAGCCAATGTAGAGTACAGTGTAGAGCAGAGCAACTATCGTTTGATGAGTGTAATGTAGAAATAGAATGGCAGGTTTAGCGGGGCTCCCGGCCGCCCCGGGACAGTCACAGGCTCTTAGCCTATTTCAGTATCAATATTTTTTCAATGTTAGGTTCGGGATCACGAAGAAAATGGGCGAATTTTGGCACACTGTCCACGCATCCAACACCAAGCTAGGCTACACCCTTTGCTGGTGTACGAAACATTAAAAAAAACGGTGGAGTATAACTCCATTTATTGGTCACCAATTATTTTGACATAGGCCTATTTGAAGACAGATATGGAATCTATATGCTCTAGGCCTAAGCATCATATTAAAATTAGTTTCAACCCTCGGCAAAACCTATTAAAAAAAACGGTAACAACATGTCTACCTACCGTAAAACGGTTGTCAATACTCTCTTATAGACGGCGCGGCTTTCAGCGACGCCATTTTTTCGTGAACTGGAGAGCTCTATCCTTCAACTTTTGTAATACTATCACGCCATCTGCCAATCCTCATTGGAAATACTGAGTTTCATTTCCTAACTCCTGCGCAATACGTCACAAGACACTTCTGGATTCTTATTGGGGGTTTTTTCTGACCACGTCATTAAACTCATAGATTCCGTCACGCATACAACCAGCAACCTATCAGGTGAGTTTATTGACCTTGATTACGTCATTGCACTGAACCAATCACAGATACACACCTTCATTTAAGTCTCTCCTCACTTTAGTCATGAACGCCGCTTGTAATGGTTGTTCACCCCTCCCACATTCAGTGATTATTGACACTACAAGGAACAATAGTGCAGCCCTTAAGGTTTTTACTGACCATGGTTGTTTGCCTACCTCTGTTTCCTGCAAACTCTGCTCAAACGAATGTTACTATTATGAACCGGCAGACCAGTGGCGATGCGTTCATTATTGGTTTTTAAATAAAACCACTACTCGTCGTAACTCCTCGTCGAAAACGTGGACGCATCTCTTCCCCACCTACTCCCTCCACATCTCAATAAGGTATGCAATTACGCTTTCATATTTTCGCGGGTTTAAAAACGTCGAAAACAAAATTATTTAAGCAAAACTTGGCTCGTGTTTTAAGGTATTTCCGTAATTGTTTAATCGAAGTCCTCTTTTTTTCTAGTTATTAAAAACGTATTCTATGGTGTATTATATGATATATAGAAGCAATAGAACTGTTCAAATGACCTGGGAAGTGTATATTAAACCAAATACAAAATTTTGAATAATGAGGTAAGAGATATGTGTTTTTTATCACGTTTCATCCCAAGATCAGCGGGGGTCTGGGGGCAGCAGCCCCCAGGATGCCCAGGTTACCTTAGGTTAGGTTAGGTTAGGTTAGGTTAGGTTAATGACCAGCTATGTAAATACAGTAGTGAACATTTGGTTTAATCTGTGCTCAAAAATCCATTTTCTTTAGCAGGCCATACACTAAACAATTACCCCCTTTTCACAGACAAATACACAAACAATCTGTCAAAGATGCAAATAGCGGGGGTGTGGGGGCGGCAGCCCCCACCCATAATACTAGGATAGGTTAGGTAAGGTTGTTAGGTTAGCCTAATGTCCTTTCAAAGGGGTATAGGCTTGTAAACACTATGATAGCTTGAGCCAAAAATCGAAATTAGGTTTGTGTAATTTGTTTACTCTTAAAACTCGCAAAATCAGAGCCAACTTTTCCCAAAACTTGGCTCAGGTTTTCCAAAATTCGGGGTTTAAGGCTTTGCAATTTCGGGAAACCTGAGCCAAATTTCTAAATGAGGTTACTGTCATTTGTTTGTCTACAAACTCGCAAAATCCGAGCCAGCTTTGGCCAAAACCTGGCTCGGGTTTTCCAAAATTCGGGTTTTATGGCTTTGCAATTTTGGGAAACCTGAGCCAAATTTCTAAATGAGGTTACTGTCATTTGTTTGTTTACAAACTCGCAAAATCCGAGCCAGCTTTGGCCAAAAGCTGGCTCGGGTTTTCCAAAATTCGGGTTTTATGGGTTTGCAGTTTTGGGAAACCTGAGCCAATTTTCTAATTGAGGTTACTGTCATTTTGTTATCTACAAACTCGCAAAATCCGAGCCAGCTTTGGCCAAAACTTGGCTCGGGTTTTCGAAATATTGGGTTTTAGGCCTTTGAAATACCTTCAAACCCGAGCCAAGTTTTGCTTGAATACGTTTGTATCGCCGTTTTACGCATTTAACCCCTCATTTTCCCTGTATTTCATAGCCCTCCCCACTATCGGGCGGCGTGTCTTAAGATCGTTGTATAATGGGGAAAACGGTTTCGCCGAGGGTTCTAATTATTTCTAAACACTATATATTGATGAAAACTAACAGGGAAAAATAAAAAAATCCATGGGAAAATTGGTGACCAATAAATGGAGTTTTTCCAACGGTGGTCAATATACAGGAGGCGCTACAATATTGGTAAAAAATTAAGCTCAATAGCCTAGCATGTGATTAAGCGATTTTTCTCCAATTTTTTTATTTAGGTGTCATTCCCAGGAAACTAATATAATACATATTAGCCTATATGGATATTTACGTTTTAAGGGTTTGTTTACACTTCTTCTTTTTCGTCTTCTTCTGGGAGACCTCTTTTGCGTGACTGTCAGTCAACAACTGAGACATCTGGTGGCGAATGCAATGAACTATACTGGTGGCGTCGTGGCCAAAGTAATCACCCTACCTAATTCATGCCAAGAGTACTCGAGTTCACTGACACGTGATGTCTATCGACCAATCAGGTGATGCCATGATTTGGAAAACAGGTGGCCCGGGATATAAGCTGTCAGTTTGACTCTGGCCAGCTTGTGTAGAGGGTGTGAGCCGATCAAATCTTTTTCCACCGTCTTTAAAACCACTGAGGCTGCTTAAGACCTTTTCGCCTGCGGCCTTCCAATAAGTGTAAACTGTCCAAAGTGCAATAACCAGTGTTCCAAATACAGCTGACGAGGACAGCTGGTTTTGATATGCACATACACTTGTTTTACATGGAAAAATTCGAAACAAAAATCCACCAGCTGTTGACCAAGATGAGTCGTGATCGAGCCTCCAATGGCCAGCCAGGCAGCCCAGTACCTCCTCTGTTCATTAAGGTTAGTTGGTTGGTTGGGACAACATAAAGGAGCCGAACCACAGCTAGCTCGGGAATCTTAATGGGTGATCGCAAAGTAACATAAAGTAAATTATTTTTTCGCATAGGATTAAACTGGCATGCAAGGGCTAGTTGGTTATACTGATGTTTTGGACCAACAGTTAGCCCATCGATCTTTTTAGGCCTAATAGGTCCGGTAGAGCATAGGCTATACATCATTGCTATATATGTCATTAAGAGCTGAAATGTATTATAAGTGAGAACAAAAATAAAATAAAATACATAGGCCTACTGTAAAATAATAAGTTTTTCAGCCAGTACCCAACCAGCGGGGATGTGGGGGCGGCAGCCCCCACCAATTATGCCAATAATACTAGGTTAGGTTAGGTAAGGTGGTTTAATGTTATTTTAATACCACAAATTTTGTTGATATATTTGAAGATAAATAATGAATCTATTTGAGGCCTCTCGAAGTCAAGGGGCCTACGAACCAAATTACAGAATTTGAGTTTTCACTGGTTCCCAATAGGTGGCAGCACGCTCTATCATGCTGTGAAGACCGAATTGGGAATTTCGCCCTTATGTGCACGTTGCATAGGGTTGAGCGTCTCGTGTTTTGACGCGATAAATGTACGGATGAGGTAGGGCAAAGCGGAGGTATATGGGCCTAGCCGCCGCGCGCGGCTGACCAATGGGAGGGCGGCTATGTTCCCGCGTGTTTGTGTCGCGGCTCCCGGCCAATCAGAGCCGCCGTCTCGCACCTCCCCACATCAGTCATGTGGCGGGAGTTTTTTAACTGGTCATTCTCGCTCGCTCTCCCTGTTTTTACCCATATTTCACTGTGTTTGAGGCTGAATAATGAGTGATACCAGTGATCCAGATGTGGGGGAAGGTTCACCGTTGATGCCTAGTAGAAAATGGCACACTGAAACCTGGAAAAGTGTAGTTAAGAAGAGTAAAAGAGATCGTGGTGGCGAGTATGTTTCTCGTATGGGCACTGTTGTAGGGGCTCGTGTTTTGGGGCCCCCGTGTAGTTATGCTATGAAGTGCTATGATAAGGTTGACAAGCGGATTGGGCAGCAGTTTAGAGGTAAATAATATTCAACTTTATAATGATTTTTTTACCATTGTTCACACATCAAACACGAAGGAACTAAGTCTTTTCTTATAATTTATGAAATTAAATTATTATAAAATGTAATTATGGGAATTAGGCTATGCTTTCTAATTTGGACTAATTCTTAGTTACATCATGGTTATTCAAAAATATGAGTATGAAATCAATCGGCCCATAATTACGGATACACAAAAAAAACATTATGTGTTTGTTTGTGTTTTCTAGGAATTACAGATTTTCACACAAACACTGATACGATTTCATCCATTTATTTACACTCTATCTTTTGATTATGCTATAATATAATTTGTGTGCATTTTTTATGTTTTAATAAAACACCACCAAACAGGCAACAATGTGTTTGTTGTTGTTTTACCTAATAATTACGGATTTTCACAAAAACATTGCTATGATTTTTCTTTACAATGTCTACACTCATTCTTTTGACCATACTACCATAATAATTTGTATGCATTTTGTATGTTTTGATAAAACACCATAAAACATGTCGAACGAAAAACACGCATAAAACACGCAATTTTTGGAATATTGCTTTCAAATTTGAACTGCTTCTTAGTGTTATCAAGTACTCTGAAATTATCATGTTTGAATTTAAATTGAACAATAAACACACATACACAAAAACACACCCCTTGGTGTTTTATGGTGTTGTATTATTATTTTCAGATTTACAGAAAAAAACACCAACATCATTTTTATATGTCAGGTCGAGAGCTTTCCATTGATGTATAATATTGTCATAGGAGTATAGTTTTGGAGTGCAGTACCTCTCTTAGACTTTAACCCCTTATTACTCGAAACTGTGATTTGGTTCGTTGGCCCCTTGACTTCGAGAGGCCTCATATGCTCTAAAGATCATAAGAATTTTTTTTTAACCCTCGGCAAAACCTAATAAAAAAGTATGGTACTAAAATGTCTTTTTCGTAACAAGGTTGTCAATACGGTACTTTCAGTCATCGATAGCTCTAAAGATCATATGAAAATGTGTTAAACCCTCGGAAAAACCTAATATAAAAGTATGGTACTAAAATTTAATTTTCGTAACAAGGTTGTCAATACGGTACTTTCCCGTTATCAATGTACAATCAAGCTGAAGATTGCAGAGTAAACACCATAGACTTCATCGACTTTTCTTTCACGTTCGTATAATCGACAGCCACTTTTTTTTTTTTATTAAGGGATTAGTACTCAACCAGCGGGGGTCTGGGGGCGGCAGCCCCCACCCATAATACTAAGTTAGGTTAGGTAAGGTTGGTAGGTTAGGCTAATGTTTTAAAATCACTATCGGGGAGCGAGCGTGTCTCAACATCGATCGATAGGTCTAATGGGGAAAATAGGTTTTCCCGAGATTTCTAATTAATTACAAACACTATATATTGATGCAAATGACCAATTTTGTTTAGGGTAAGGTGGGGTGAATCCGCCGCGAAACGTGTTTTTTTAATAACAGCATCCAACTGAATCAGAATTCAGATTTTTTTTTTACATAACTTTAACATTCTCGCTTTCCTGCACACGCTCATATCATTTTTATTTGAAAAAAACAAAATATTAAGGTTTGTAATGGGTGGCGAAAACCGTTACTCGCGCGGCGGATTCACCCCGCCCGCCGGGGTGAATCCGCCGCGGTTATATATTATCGATGATTTAATCCTGCCACGGCGATTTTACCCCCAATTAAGTAACAATTAAGATGTTTTATTATTAGATTGATATAATCCAAGTATTTTGGTATAATTATATAATTATATATTATATATTTATATAATTATAGAATTTAGAAAATTATATAATTATATATACTGTATTTATGCCTGAATTTTTTTTTTTTTTTTTTTAGTTTCCACTTAGAAATCACAGACAACCATCTTGTAACGAAAAAAAAGTGTATTGGGAGATGTAAAGTCGCCGCCACGAAAAATGTTCAAGACCGTTTACATATTTTTCAGTTTGAAATATTATGGAAAAATATTTTTCTTCGTTAAATAAATGACAACTACGCATTTTTGTGTTCTATCATCATCTACACGTACTATAAACATACCTAGAATCAATTCCATACGTATTTGGATTTATGACTAATTGTTTTAGACAAGTATCTTACGTCCGCGGCGATTCCACCCCCCGGCGGATTCACCCCACCTTACCCTATAAAAAACACTGAAAATTTGTGGTATTAAAATAGCATTTTTCCGGTAAGGTTGTTAGGTTAGGCTAATGTTAACCCCATTCTTACTAGGTTAGGTTAGGCTAATGTTAACCCCATTCTTACTAGGTTAGGCTAATGTTAACCCCATTCTTACTAGGTTAGGTTGGGTTGTTAGGTTAGGCTAATGTTAACCCCATTCTTACTAGGTTAGGTTGGGTTGTTAGGTTAGGCTAATGTTAACCCCATTCTTACTAGGTTAGGTTAGGTTAATGTTAACCCCATTCTTACTAGGTTAGGTTAGGCTAATGTTAACCCCATTCTTACTAGGTTAGGTTAGGTAAGGTTGTTAGGTTAGGCTAATGTTAACCCCATTCTTACTAGGTTAGGTTAGGTAAGGTTGTTAGGTTAGGCTAATGTTAACCCCATTCTTACTTAGTTAGGTTAGGCTAATGTTAACCCTATGAAAACCCAAACAAAGATTTTATTAGGGTTAGCCTACTGTGTAATTTTAACATCAACATTTGTAAAATCCGAGCCAATTTTCGTCAAAACTTGGCTCGTGTTTTCGAAATGTCGGGTTATAATAATAATAATAATAATAATAATAATAATAATAATATTTATTCAGTTAGCAATTTACAGAGTTGGTACCACATAGTATGTTACAAATATATATGACATGTACCAGCCTTGCATAATTCCAACTAAGGATAGCCCAATAAGGCCGTTAGGCGTATTTCCACTGGGGTCCTTGTGGGATTAGGTTAGCTGGGGAAATGGGGAGGATAAAGAAATAGATACCGTACTTTAGAGAAAGTATTTCTAGGGGGTTATTTTAAGATACCTTACATCCTATAGTAAATATCAGTAATCCGTAATCAGTAATCATTTCAGTTTGGTTTGTCTATCTCTTATGTCGTATTTAGTAGTAGACATAAGCTTGGTGCTCCCTTCTCGCAGTTGTCCGGTTCAGGTGTTCCTTCAGGCTACGTCTGAAGGAATACAGTGTTCTCTTTTCACGGACTGACTGGGGTAGGTCGTTCCAGTCTTTGATGGCAGTGAAGAAGAATGTTTGCTTACCCTGTCCTTGGATTCTCGGGACCTTAAAATTAAACATCCTGTTTCTTGTATTATGTCCACTCCTCTCATTTGCTTTAACAAAATCATTCTTTAGATACTCTGGAGCTCTGTCATAGAACATTTTGAAGGCATTAGTGAGCCTGATTTGTTTGGCCCTGTCAGAGACATTGAGCATACCTAGTGACTGAAGTTGTTCCTGGCCAACATGTGATCTGGGTCCTAGGTTCAGCATGAACCTAACCATTTTATTTTGAGTGACCTGAAATTTGTGCTGTGCTGATTTATATGATGCAGAGTACCAGGATGACACAGAATAGTCAAAATGACATTGAACAAGCGCTTGGCAGAGGGTCTTTTTGGTCGCCGCGGGCAAGCATCCCACCTGTCTATACAGGTATTTTATACGTGCTCTACACATACTCAGGATAGATTCCAAAATTGTTTCACCTGACAAACTCGCGTCCAGTTTCAGTCCGAGATATTTAACTTGTGACACTGTTGTTATAGGAATATCATTACAGTTGACCGAGAAACCCACAATGTCTTTCAGTTTGCGTTTTGTTCCACATAAGATGGCTTCCGTCTTGCCCAGGTGAAGAGATAGTCTATTGTCCACTAGCCATTCACTACATGATGTTAGTTCTTTGGAAAGTGAAGCGGCAATACTTATTGGGTCTTTTCCTGAAACCAGAAGCACGCTGTCGTCTGCATACAGTAATAATTTACATGAGACGCTCAGTTCCATGTCGTTCACATAACAGAGAAAGAGTAAGGGACCAAGGATGCTTCCCTGCGGGACCCCACAGTTAATTGGCATAGGATCAGATATATTATCATCAATTTTGACTCTTTGGGTTCTACCACTAAGATAAGATTTAAACCAGTTCACAGACCCTATGCCCATTGCTTGTAGTTTATTACATAGGATATCATGGTCTACTGTGTCAAACGCTTTTTGTAGATCAAGAAGAACCATACCGGTGTAGTTACCTTTAGACATTTCTTTACGAATGTGATCCGTTAAGTGGATGAGACAGGAGTCTGTCGAGTACATGCATCTGAAACCTGATTGAAACTTATAGAATATATCATTTTGTTTGAGGTAGTGTTCAATTTGGGTGTATACCGCTCTTTCAAGGATTTTAGATACAATACATAATATGCTAACTGGTCTGTAGTTGCCAACTTCTAGTTTATTTCCTTTCTTGAATAGAGGGGTCACAATAGCTTCCTTCAGTTCAGCAGGTACTGTACTGTGTTGGTGTTAATTGACAAGTTGATGATGTGGGTTTGGGGGCCTGCTATACCAATGGCTCCATCTCGTAGAAATTTGTCAGGAATTTTGTCTGGTCCTGTGCTCTTATGTACATTTAGGTTAGACAGCTCGTCAAAAGTGTATTTTGGTGTAACATTTTGCAATCCAAATGTGTTCGGGTGTATGTCTTTATCTCTGTAGAAATTACGAAAGGTGGCCGTTGTTGTCGTGTATTTATTGAGAGGTTGAGGTAGGTTCTGTGCAAGTGTGTTTGCTATGGAAGTGAAGAAGGAGTTGAAGTAGGTTGAAATTTGTCGTTTATCGTGGCAAACCTGATAATTAATGGTGAGAGCAATATTAGTGTTAGACGAATCCCTTGTCTTGTTGTTGTAGCAATGGAAATTTACAAAACCCGAGCCAACATGTTAATAAGGTTACTGTGTTATTTTCATTTTTAAATTAGTTAAATCTGAGCCAAGTTTCGTCAAAACTTGGCTCAGGTTTTCAAAAAGTCAGGTTTTATGGGTCTGGAAATTGACAAAACCCGAGCCAAATTTTGGTTACAAATGTGTATTATCGTGTTCTACACGCTTTTTACCCCTCAATTTCCCTGATCTTCATAGCCCTCCCCACTATCGGGGGGCGTCTTTAGATTGATGGATAATGGGTAAATGCTTAATTCCCATTCAATTTCATCACTAGATTCGACTAAAACACCAAAAACAAAATCAAAATACCAAAAAAAAAAATACCTGAAAAACACGTTGTTGCGTCTCCTGTATATTAACCAAAACGGTATAGGTCTATAATTGCACCTAGGCCTATACGAGCTAAACAAATGATAAATCTACAGTTATACTACCCCTAATTTGACACTTTTCTGTTAGTACTAGTAGGTTAATATTATTAGTACACTTAGTAGACTTAGTATGGTTTGATGATGCTCGGAAATGTAAATTTGACTTGAAAAAGATAAATTGAAGTACAGTACCTGTATTACAAACCTTCGGCAAATTGAGACTCGTCCGCCGCGGTTTCTTCTTAAACGGTTTGTTTACATGAGTGTTGCCCCGCGTGTCGGCCCGGCTCTCGAATGAGTAGTTCACCGACCTGCCACTAGTTGGCCAGTGTATCTTGTTGCTGTACCCTCGATCTTTGATTCATTAATATTTAATAATCTCATTATTGAATGGACGTATAATCTACGTTACATAAGATTATTGTTACGATATGTGATGTTATGTGAGGTTAGGTTATCTTAATTATTGATATTTCATTAGATTTATGATGTTCATCTTGTCGTCAAAATGCTTTTATCTTAGGTGGCGCCACCTTTCAATATCAGCCGCAAGGGTGACTTCATTTGAAGTCTGATATTCATACCGGAAAGTAGCCATGCCGTGTGCTGATTGTTATGGTGGGTGCATTGCATTTTATTGTCGCTTTAAGTCCTCACCAGAACCTTTATTTAAAGTGTTGGCCAACCATGGGATTGTTTTGGAGGCTCAGCAATGTCCAAAGTGCGGGGCCAACATGGTATTAGATTTACCCAGAAACTTATGGCGTTGTCGCAAGAAAACAAGTTTCAGAAAACAAAAAGCGAAGAAGTGCAAAACAGCCCATCCTCGCAAGGGAGCGAGCTGTCGCTTCAAACAGTCTACTGCACCAAATCACCACCCATAATGAGGGGCGTCGCGCTCCTTGGTGCCGCTAGAAGAGCGGCGAACACATCTAAAGGAATCTAAAGGTAAGGTATCTGTGAGAGTTTGGAAACATACTTTTTTTGAACAAACTCTTGTCCCTAAGATAGACTTGCTATCATTCATTAATTTCTATCTGCGCAACAACTTGATGATTGAACCTGCCCGTGACGAATTCCAATTCTCATATGCAACTGTTAATGATTGGTGTAGTTTTACACGGGAGGTCTTAATTGAATGGTGTCTGGACAAATCACAGAAAATTGGGGGCGAGAATATGATTGTAGAAATAGACGAAAGTAAATTCGGGAGAAGGAAATATCATGTTGGCCGGATGGTGGAGGGACAGTGGGTTTTTGGTGGAGTGTGTCGTGGAACTCGGGAATTTTTCATGGTTCCCGTCGAGGATAGGTCCAAAGACACTCTCCTGGAAATTATCAAAACTCATATTCTGCCCGGCACCACCATAATCTCCGATTGTTGGCGAGCCTACCATTGCCTGGGAGATGAAGGCTACACCCATTTGACCGTCAACCATTCGGTCAACTTCGTAGACCCTATAACAAAGGCCCACACCAACAACATTGAACGTCTGTGGAGGGACGTCAAGGGCAGGGTTCCACTGTACGGCCGCAGGAAGAAGCACTTTGTGGGATATTTAGCGAGAAGTATGTTTTTGATGGCCATCAAAAATGCTAATCAGCGACTGCACGAGTTCCTGCTGGCTGCTGCAAAATTGTATAACCCTGCCAGGCCCCCAACTACATAGCGCTTATTCTTTGACTCCATCACATTTGTTTTTACTTCAAAATCACGTGAGGATTTGTTTATTTCGTAATTGTTCAATCGAAGGCCTTTTATTATAGTTATTACAAACATATTGTATCGTGTATTATATGATATATAATATAGAAGCAATACAACTGTTCAAATGACCCGGGAAGTAGATATTACCCTAAACAGCAGCGGGGGTCTGGGGGCAGCAGCCCCCAGGTTAGGTTAGGTTAATGATCTTACAGCAGCGGGGGTCTGGGGGCGGCAGCCCCCAGGTTAGGTTAGGTTAAAGCAAACTATTCGATGAATGGCACTCAGCTTAAGAATGTAAACAGAGAAACTGATCTGGGAGTAACAATATCGAGTAACCTAAAACCGAGTCAACAATGTTCAGAAGTTGTTAAGAAGGCAAACAAAATAATTGGCTTTATAGGCAGGTCATTTGAGCATAAATCCAAAGAAGTTATCCTAACCCTTTACAATTCCTTAGTCCGCCCTCTTCTGGAATACTGCGTTCAATCCTGGTGCCCTTATTACCAAAAAGATATAAACAAGCTAGAACGAGTTCAACGTAGAGTTACCAAAATGATACCTAGCCTAAAGAACAAACCATACGAAGAGCGTCTTAGAGAATTAAATCTATTTCCTTTAACCCAGCGCAGATTAAGAGGCGACTTAATTCAAGTGTTCAAAATCATCAAAGGCATCGACAATATGAACTGTAGTAAGTACTTCACTATCGACCAATCTAATTACGGGGGAAACGGTTGCAAAATTATTGGTAAATCTTTTAACTCGCACGAATCTAAGAATTTCTTCTTCAATCGAGTTGTCAACTTGTGGAATGGGCTTCCCCGAGACGTTATAGACTGCAGCACCGTTGATTCATTTAAATTCCGCCTAGACAAATATCTCGCATCAAACCCGCGACTGACTGCGTTTGTAAATGAATAACTTTATCCTCCCCTCAGTTACTAACCCATATGTCCCCTACTAACTTCCTAGTCCTGCCACGTTAGTGGCAGGGCAGTAGTTCCCTTTCCAATGTTCCCTTACCCACTCTAAACCACTGTTTGGACACTTGATCCTCAGTGTTTTGGAGGACAAGCAACCTAGAAGGGTCACTAGACCTGTTGTTGCTTGATTTCCTTTGTACTCCTTTGTACTCCTTTGTTAATGATCTTACCTCAGCGGGGGTCTGGGGGCGGCAGCCCCCAGGTTAGGTTAGGATGTTAGGTTAGGTTAATGACCAGCTATATCAATTTAGATGCATAATGTAATTTTTGTTTAGTCTGTGCTCAAAAAAATAAACTATCTTTAATGCTCCATTTTTGTTTTTTCACTCCACTCCAAAGAGACAAAATAAATGGGGTTTTAGGGGGTTGCAATTACGGGAAACCCCAGCCAAATTTCTAAATTACGTCACTGTCTTTTTTTATTCGACAAACTCGCTAAATCCGAGCCAACTTTTGGCAAAACTTGGCTCGGGTTTTCCAAAAATGGGGTTTTAGGGCCTTGCAATTACAGGAAACCCGAGCCAAATTTCTAAATTACGTCATTCTCTTTTCTTAATCTACAGACTCGCTAAATCCGAGCCAACTTTTGGCAAAACTTGGCTCGGGTTTTCCAGAAATGGGGTTTTAGGGAGTTGCAATTACGGGAAACCCGAGCCAAATTTCTAAATTACGTCACTGTCTTTTTTTAATCTACAGACTCGCTAAATCCGAGCCAACATTTGGCAAAACTTGGCTCGGGTTTTCCAAAAAGGGGGTTTTATGGGTTTGGAATTACGGGAAACTCGAGCCAAATTTCTAAATTACGTCACTGTCTTTTTTTCATGTACAAACTCGCAAAATCCGAGCCAACTTTTGCCAAAACTTGGCTCGGGTTTTCGAAATGTTGGGATTCATGCATTGAAAATTCATTAAAACCCGAGCCAACTTTTCATAACAAACGCGGTTATCGCCGTTTTACGCATTTAACCCCTCATTTTCCCTGGTCTTCATAGCCCTCCCCACTATTGGGCAGCGTGTCTTAAGATCCTTGGATAACGGGGAAAATGCATTTCCAGAGGCTTCTAATTACTTCCAAACACTAAATATTGATCAAAATTAACATTGAAAACTTGGGTACTGTATAAATACTTTAATTTTTTTGTTTACGTTAATAAAAAATAACACGTATTTTTTCCACTTTCCGTGTATACTGAACCATCCAAAAACACGCTCAAAGGGGTGGTTTGACGGGGGGAGGTCGGAGGGGATAGTGGGGGAGGGGTAGTATAACTGTAGATTTACCCAGATTCGCCATATTTTTCTCCATAGGCCTATAGTCCGCATGGAGGATTTTCGGTTTAATGTTATTTTAATACCACAAATTTTGTTGATATATTTGAAGATAAATATTGAATCTAGGATATATGCTCTAAAGATCATCAGAAAATTTGGGTAAATCTACAGTTATACTACCCCGCCCCCACTACCGCCCACCACCTCCCCCCTTCAAAACACGCCTTTTAGCATGTTTTTGGATGGTTCAGCAGACGCGGAAACTGGATTTTTTTTTATTTTGATCAAAAATGATCACCAACCAGATAAGTTTTTCAGGTAATTTGTTGTAGTTTTTTATTTGTTATTTGATATACAGTGTTGTTTAACCCCTACAACACGGAAGGGCTCTTGAACGCCCATAAAAAAGCATATAACAGGTACCCGGAAGGGCTCTTGAACACCCAGTGGTTGAAAGCCTGTGAGCTTCGTGTGCGAGGCGTCGGTCCGACGCATGTAAACAACAGCCGGCTGGACCGACGCCCCGCATCTCCGGCCACAAGAAGGAGAGCGTCGCTTGTTCGTGTGTGCCTGTATGTTGTTGTTAAGTATCGAAAAGTAGTGTAAAGTGGCTGTTTTTGCCATAAAGTTATCCCCAATGAAATCATCATCACAACTCAACCAGTTGACTTAGAGAGCTCTACTTAACGCCATTCTACAGGTAAATAACACAGCTACATTTGGGGATGCGCAGGAATGCGGGAAGCAGTCAGATTAACAAATATACGGTAGCCTAGCCTAGACGTTTTTCGGCCAAAACACCCGGGTTTCGCGGAATATTTATGTAATGCGTAGCCAGGGCTGGAGGGTTAATACCGAGGACCGTCGCATTTTAGTATTTTTAACATTAGCCTAACCTAACCTAACCTAACCAAAAACTAACCTGTCTCGCGACCGGTCTAAACCCAGCTCACGTTCCCTGTTTATGGGTGCGCGACGGTCTAAACCCAGCTCACGTTCCCTGTTTATGGGTTCGCGAAGGTTTGTAATACTTCAATGTACAGTATCTATTTCAAGTCAAATATACATTTCCGCGCATCATCAAACCATACTAAGTCTACTACTAATAATATTAACCCATTAGTACCAACAGAATAGCGACAAAATAGGGGTAGTATAACTGTAGATTTATCAAAATTTGAGTATAACTAAATAAGTTGGTCACCAATTATTTTGCAATATTTGAAAACAAATATGGATTTTATATGCTCTAAACAATATGAAAATGTTTTTTAAGCCTCGGCAATACCTAATAAAAATATATGGTACTAAAATGGAATTTTGTCGTAACATGGTTGTCAATACTGTACCTTCCTATAGACGGCACCGATTCGTACACGCCATTTTCACCTGTCTCCCGAGGTCTGTCCACCAGCTTTTTAGTCAACACTAACTCCACCTGCCCATAGGTTGGGTTAGGTTGTTGTTGTTGTTGTTGTTGTTGTTGTTGTTGTTGTTGTTGTTGTTGTTCCCTAAGCTGCCTGGCCGAACAGCCCCGAGTCCCTGAGAAAGGCCATGGCCACGATCGGGCTATCCCACAGAGCTCTCATTGAGTGTAGATTGTGTTGTTGGCGTAAGTGGTTGTGTGAAATGCAGTCTTCTATGATGTGTTTAATGGTATGGGGTGCTGTGTTACATCCCGGGCAGGCGTCGACAACGGAGTCATCCAGTCTCTTCTGATAGCTCAGGAGAGCTGGATGGTGTCCGCATCTCAGCCTGGCCAGGTGGACTCTGTCCTCGCGAGGAAGGGAGGATTCTGAAGGATGGATTTCGGGAGGTCGTGCATTCAGCTGCGTGTTGTCTGTGAGTGAGTGGATGGATCGGTGAGAGATATGAGTATGGATGTGCTTCTGGAAGTTGGTTCGGGGTGGGCAGGGAGGGAGAGAGGACAATAATTGTGTGTGATACCGTGTGCTGGGTGTTGTTTTGATATTTCTTGGTGTCTGTGGGTGTGTTGCCATGTAGTTTAGTGGGTGGTCTTGGTTCGTGGAGGCTGCTGCCAGGAATTGAGTGCCTCTCATGTCCAGATGGTCTTTGACTTTGAGGATTTTGGTTTCTTGATGTAGGTGATCTGTGGGTGCAGTAGCTGTGCAGCCTGTAATGATCTTCAGGGCTTTGTTTTGAATAGTCTGTAAGGTCTTATGATGTGTTTCAGATAGGTTAGAAGCCCAGGCTGGGCTTGCATATTCCATCACTGATCTTATGTATTGTTTATATACTGTGGTGGTAGTTTCTTTGTTGTGTCCAAATTTTGTGTGAGCAAGTGACCTGAGGGTGTTAAGTCTGGGTGTCAGTTTCTTTTTAATGTTTGTGGTGTGCTGTTTGAATGTCATGTGAGTATCATATGTTACTCCTAGGATTTTGTGTGTGTGTGTATGTGTTAGGGGTGTGTTGTTTATGGTGAGTTGAGGGATGTATTCGTGTTCTCCTGTCCAACTTGTGAGCAGGGTTGCGGTGGATTTGGCTGGGGCTAGATTAAGTCTGTTTGTAGTGCACCAGCCATGTACAGTAGTGTGTTGAGATAGGGTTGAAGGAGATCTGTTGCTCTTTTTGGGTCATGGTGTGTGCATGTGAGTGTTATGTCATCTGCATAGGAGGCTAAGTTTATTTGGGGCGTATTGGGTGTAGTTATATCGTGCATGTACAGATTGAAGAGTGCGGGCGATAGGACGGATCCTTGTGGGACTCCGTTTGGAAAGTTTCTGATTTTAGATGACTGACCGGCAAAAGATACGTGTGCACATCTGCCTGCTAGGAAGTTGGCCAGCCACCGTTTTGTGTTGTAGATTTTGTTTGTTAGGTTGTGGCGGGGGATGGCATCGAAGGCTTTACTAATGTCGAGTGTGGCTAATAGTGATCTGTGTGGTGGTCTAGCTGAATTGATGCCATCGAAAGCTCTTTGTGTAAGGTCTGTGAGAAGAGTGTTTGTGGAGTGCAGTGGCCTAAAGCCATGTTGTGTTGGAGCTAGGGGTAGGTCAGGTGTAATTAGTTGTTGTTGTTGTTGTTGTTCCCCAAGCTGCCTGGCCGAACAGCCCCAAGGCCCCGAGTAAGGCCAAGGCCATAAACGAGCGTCCCCACAGAACCCTCCCTGCTGACCACAATAAAGCCTGGGTGACCGAAGCCACTCCATGGCGGGGAGCTGAGAGGGTGCGTAAATGCCCGGGAAACCAAAGCCCCACCCAGGGCCCTGTGCCCCTCAGCAATTATGAAGAGAAAGTTGAGGGGCAAAGGAATAATGTGACGCTTTAGCTTCCAATCTTGGTAGATTGGGAGGTCAATCCACGGAAGAGACGCCGTCACTTGAGATTTAGAAAATATATAATAAAAGGAACAGTCAGAGTAAGCTATGGGTATGGCAGAGATCGCTCAGGTCTCACTCTGATAGACCAGCCCATCGCCAGGGTGTAATTAGTTGTAATAATAGGCATTCCATGACTTTGGAGGGGGAGCAAAGGAGTGTGATGGGGCGGTGCGAGGAGGGTAGCGTGGGGTCTTTGTTGGGTTTGGGGAATGTGATGATGATACCATGCTTCCAAATGTCTGGTATTGTGTTCTGTGAATAGCTGTAGTTTGATATGTTAGTGAGTGCTTGTATGCCTTGTGGTTCCAGGTGTCTGAGGTGTATGTTGCTTATGTTGTCTAGGCCACAGGCGGGTGAGTGCTTGAGATTGTTGATGATATGCTTTGTCTGGTGATTGGTGAAGGGTGTATAGTCAGGGTCTGTGGGGAATTGTCTCTTACGTCGGATGACACGTCGGTCGTCTTTGTGAGGTTTTAGGTGGCTGACATGTGAAAAGTGATTGATGAGAGTGTTTGCTTGTTGTTTACATGAAGGAGTAGAGTCTGTTGTTGTGAGTTAGGTTAGGTTAGGTGTGTTGGGTTAGGTTAGGTGTGTTGGGTTAGGTTAGGTTAGGTTAATTAGGTTAGATTGTGCATCCACTTGATCAGGAATTCGCTCGAAGTGACTCGCATTCGTATTTACAGATACGGCCGAATACCGGTAGGCTACTAAATGGGCGCCGGCCCAACCACCATGTTGTATCACACGTAGGCCTACTAGGTACTACGGACACATTGTAGGCGTTAGGTGTGGATTAGGCTTGTATCCAATGTACTAGGTCATGTTACTGGATATTTATGATTTAAATAAGTGCTACGTTTTCGATAATTTGGTTATATGTCTTTGCAATTAGGGAAATCATGAGCCGATTTCCGACATTTAGTTAGTCTTTTTCGATTCTCAAAATACGATCCAAGTTTTGCCAAAAATTGGCTCTGGTTTTACAAAGTTATGCTTTTTGGGGTTTGCAATTTAGGGAAACATGAGCCAAAATTCTAAATTAGGTTACTGTAATTGGTTTACTCTTAAAACTCGCAAAATCCGAGCCAAGTTTTGCCAAAACTTGGCTCTGGTTTTCCAAAATTCGGGTTTTATGGCTTTGCAATTTCGGGAAACCTGAGCCAAATTTCTAAATGAGGTTACTGTAATTTTGTTGTCTACAAACTCTCAAAATCCGAGCCAGCTTTGGCCAAAACTTCGCTCGGGTTTTCGAAATATTGGGTTTTAGGCCTTTGAAATACCTTAAAACCCGAGCCAAGTTTTGCTAAAATAAGTTTTAATCGCCGTTTTACGCATTTAACCCCTCATTTTCCCTGTACTTCATAGCCCTCCCCACTATCGGGCGGCGTGTCTTAAGATCGTTGTATAATGGGGAAACCGGTTTCGCCGAGGGTTGTAATTATTTCCAAACACTATATATTGATAAACTAAACTAACAGGGAAAAATAAAAAAATCCATGGGAAAATTGGTGACCATCTTATTTAATTTTTCCAAAATTTGTTTTAACCCTCGGCAAAACCTAATAGAAAAGTACTGGTATGGTACTAAAATGTCTTTTGCGTAACAAGGTTGTCAATACGGTTGTTGTTGTTCCCCAAGCTGCCTGGCCAAACAGCCCCAAGGCCCCGAGCAAGGCCAAGGCCATAACTGAGCGCCCCCACAGAATCCCCCCTGCCGACCACAATAAAGCCTGAGTGACCGAAGCCACTCCATGGCGGGGATCTGAGGAGGGTGCGGAAACGCCCGGGAAACCAAAGCCCCACCCAGGGCCCTGTGCCCCTCAGCAATTATGA
This sequence comes from Paralithodes platypus, assembly GCA_032716605.1. Classification (NCBI taxonomy): domain Eukaryota; kingdom Metazoa; phylum Arthropoda; class Malacostraca; order Decapoda; family Lithodidae; genus Paralithodes; species Paralithodes platypus. The sequence goes on along the minus strand of CM064578.1, from coordinate 3,376,786 downwards.
AGAGAAAGTTGAGGGGCAAAGGAAAAATGTGACGCTTTGGCTTCCAATCTTAGTAGATTGGGAGGTCAATCCACGGAAGAGACGCCGTCACTTGAGATCTAGAAGATATACAGTAAAAGTCCGTTAATCCGACGACCGATGATTCGAATCTCCCAATAGTCCGAATTTTTCAATTTGAGGCCAAATCCGAATTCACCCGATGGTCCGAATTTCAAGAAGTCCCAAAGTCCCCTTTTTGAGGCATTAGGCCACTCAAATGACACATAATGGAGCACACACATATCATATGTTCATGAATTCACTTTAAAAGTTTACCATTGTCATTGTAGCCTATTATCTACTTCAAAACATTCAGATTAATGGTCAAAGGAAGCTACTGATATAATCGTAAACACCTTCGTCTTCTTCTTCTTCCACATCGTCTGCTAGAGAGTTTGTTTTGCTCTTGAACGCATCCTTGGGACGCTCCGATGCGCTACTGGCTTGCACCGCATTTTCGGCAAGCGCATTCAGTCTTGAGCTTGAAAACGCACCTTTCAAGAAGTCCCAAAGTCCCCTTTTTGAGGCATTAGGCCACTCAAATGACACATAATGGAGCACACACATATCATATGTTCATGAATTCACTTTAAAAGTTTACCATTGTCATTGTAGCCTATTATCTACTTCAAAACATTCAGATTAATGGTCAAAGGAAGCTACTGATATAATCGTAAACACCTTCGTCTTCTTCTTCTTCCACATCGTCTGCTAGAGAGTTTGTTTTGCTCTTGAACGCATCCTTGGGACGCTCCGATGCGCTACTGGCTTGCACCGCATTTTCGGCAAGCGCATTCAGTCTTGAGCTTGAAAATGCACCTTTGGACGTATTAGTCTTGAGCTTGAAAACGCACCTTTGGATGTTCCGATACGCTACTATTTATAGTTCAGTGATCGGAGCATCCCAAGGGTGCTTTCAAGACAACAAGACAAGGGTGCTTTCAATACAATATAATATAACAGAGCACGTCACAAAAGGAAAATCACAAAAGGAAAATTACAAGAACCTCTCAGGGAAGTGCCGTTGTTAAGGCATTACTTCCCGAACCACATCTGATCTTCAAGAGCAAGACAAACTCGCTAGTAGACGGAAGAAGAAGAAGACGTTTATATCAGCAGATTCCTTTGGCCATTAATCTGAATGTTTTGAAGTAGTTAATAGGCTACAATGACAATGGTAAACTTTTGAAGTGATTTCATGAACATATGATATGTGTGTGTGCACCATTGTGTCATTTGGGTGGCCTAATGTCTCAATGTTTTCGTCATACACAGGTTCATAGGGGTAAAGTCCGATAATCCGAAAAATCCACTAATCCGAACGAGAGCCGGTCCGCTGCCCTTCGGATTAACGGAAGTTTACTGTATAAGTAAAAGGAACAGTCAGAGTAAGCTATGGGTATGGCAGAGATCGCTCAGTTCTCACTCTGATAGACCAGCCCATCACCAGGGTCAATACGGTACTTTCAGTCATCGATAGCTCTAAAGATCATATGAAAATGTGTTAAACCCTCGGAAAAACCTAATATAAAAGTATGGTACTGTACTAAAATTGAATTTTCGTAACAAGGTTGTCAATACGGTACTTTCCCGTTATCAATGTACAATCATGCTGAAGATTGCAGAGTAAACACCATAGACTTCATCGACTTTTCTTTCACCTTCGTATAATCGACAGCCATTTTTTTTTTTTTTGTATTATTACGGGATTAGTACTCAATCAGCGGGGGTGTGGGGGCGGCAGCCCCCACCCATAATACTAGGTTAGGTTAGGTAAGGTTGTTAGGTTAGGCTAATGTCTTCAAATCACTATCGGGGGGCGTATCTCAACATCGATCGATATGCCTAATGGGGAAAATAGGTTTTCCCGAGATTTCTAATTAATTACAAACACTATATATTGATGCAAATTACCAATTTTGTTTATAAAAAACACTCGGAAAATTTGTGGTATTAACCCCTACAACAAGGAAGGGCTCTTGAACGCCCATAAAAAAGCATAAAACAGGTACCCGGAAGGGCTCTTGAACACCCAGTGGTTGAAAGCCTGTCAACTTCGTGTGTGAGGCGTCGGTCCGACGCATGTATACAACAGCCGGCTGGACCGACGCCCCACATATCCGACCACAAGAAGGAGAGCGTCGCTTGTTCGTGTGTGCCTGTATGTTGTTGTTAAGTATCGAAAAGTAGTGTAAAGTGGCTATTTTTGCCATAAAGTTATCTCCAATGAAATCATCATCACAACTCAACTTAGAGAGCTCTACTTAACGCCATTCTACAGGTAAATAACACAGCTACGCTTGGGGATGCGCGGGAATGCGGGAAGCAGTCAGATTAACAAATATACGGTTGCCTAGCCTAGACGTTTTTCGGCCAAAACACCCGGGTTTCGGGGAATATATATATAATACATAGCCGGGGCTGGAGGGTTAAAATTAAAAAAATCCGGATTTTCGGGTCAAATTGGCTTTTAGGTCACGTACGTGTTTTTTGTATTTGGCTATAGGCCTAATCCGGTAAATGTTTATCACCAACCAGTGCCGAGTTTTTCAGGTTATTTTTTGTTGTTTTTTGTTTTTTCTTTGATACACAGTGTTGTTTAACCCGTGGAGCCCCGGCTAGTTTTGTAATGTTTGCGCACCAGAACCCGGCCGGTTTTCAAAAAATTGTTTTATTCCAGAAACAATAGTGAATGGGTTAGGAATGAAGGAAAAACCACGAAAAACCGCTCAAAAAGCTTAAAAAATGGTCCTACAGAGGCCCCGAAAACGGATTTTACATGAGTAAAAAATTGAAGGCAATTATCCCCAAAAAACAGGTTATTGCGCGCTCGCGCGCACGCACGTGGACTTTGAGAGTTTTCAACCATCGGCACGGTTGCGTGGGATACGTACACAGTTCCCATACAAATCTGAGCCCTCTTGAGTGGCTACACCTGAGGTTACGGTCGGCGCAATTAGGGTGACGCGTCAGGCGCGTCTCTGGGGCTGTGCGTTACATACATTGCCGACGCGTCAGACGCGTCGCTGGGGCTGTACGGGTTAATACCAAGGACTGTCGCATTTTACTATTTATTAGTGGCCCCTCCATCATTGACGAACATGCCTATTACATAAGGCATCCTCTTCAAACACTAATCCGCCGTAGTTTGAATCTACCGCGCAGAGCATTTAAAACTGAGGAGCCTTCATCATGAGCGCACGCGACCTCACTCATGGCTTCAGTCATTATGAATTGGGTTCTCACTACGAAAAAACTTTGTAAAAAATAAAAACAAAAAGAAAATAAGAATAACTATCCAATAAGCTTTCCATCATATCGTGGATGTACTTGTGTGGATTTCTGACCAGACGCTGAATCAGGCGTCATTCCTCCTTCTTTGCTCTGCGCTCAGCCTGCCCGGACGTACCTTTCAGGCTCCGCTGGTTCCGCATTCGTTGCGTCCCTAGTGAGTTTTTTCTCATTTGTTTACTCTAGGATGTATCGAGTAAGGTTAGGATAGGCGTAGCAGGAGTGTCCTGGGCTGGTTGCCCGCAGTGCAGTGTATTTTGGGTCGTGTGTATGGGGCATCTATTTCGGATGTACCCTCGTGGTCCTGTTGTGGACACGTGAACTTTTCACAGTTGTGTTAGTTGGTGATGCAGGCGGCTTTCATTACGCGTTAATTATTGCTGCCTTTTATCCTTCTGATGAGGTAAGCTGTGTGTTTGCTGACGTTCCCAGCGTATTTTTCTTCACTTAGTGAAGTTTTTTCTGGGTCCGTGTCAGGCTTCCCGGGGTGGGAAGTTATCGCTTCGGTGGTGTGTTGGCGGTGGTTCCTGTTGTGATATTCCAGTGTGTGTTTATATTTCAACTATTTTCATGCCGTCTACCTAGGCCTAGCCAGCCGCTCGTAGCTTTGCCACATGTCTAGTGTTATTATTTATTTTATAAATATGCCCTACTGTGTCATGTGTATCCGGGTTTTAGTTGTGTATTGGCTAATTCCTCGGACTATAATTGTTTCCTGGTTTAGTTGTGTATTGGCTAATTCCACGGATTATGTTGTGACCTTGGTTAGTCGTGCGTGTCTCTCCTCGTGTCGTATTGTTCAGATGGTGTCTGTTCAGGGTGGGGTTTGCCTTCCGGCGGGTTTTTCTCGGTTTCACCATGAAAAATCCTGACCGATGAGCAGTGTTGGGCCACACGTGGTTTTTAACTCTGGCTGGTTCCCCGGCGTGGGGAGGTGTCTGTGGCTCTCCAGGACTGCGTCTCTGTGGGTGCCTGGTTTCAGGCCTCCTTTAAATTCCCGGCGGGATGGCTGTACCCATCCTTACATATATATTTAGATATATATAAAGAAACGACGTTCTTGAGAACACTCGTTTTTATAGGTTTTTCTACCTGGTTTACGACAACCACATGGAAAACCTAGCTGTTGTTTAGGCGTTCCTCCCCGGCGATCTTTTACAAAGAAGTGGGGTCAGGAACTTGTGGGGTTAACTTTTAGACTTCTCACCCGGCGGGTGCACCTGAGCAGGGTGGGATAAACGACTTAGGTCTCATATAGTTAACCAATCCATTTGAGTGATACTCTGTGTATCGCTGCCTTTACTCTTACGGCAATTGAAGGTTCAGTGAGGTTAACCAAATCGATTCCCACACCCGGCGGGTGCCCCTAAGTGGAGGAACTAAGGAATTTATAAACAAATTCAATTTCGATTAACCTTAATTGGGTGATACTTTCAGTATCGCCGCCTTCTATTTTTACGACGATCGTTTGGGACAATTCGTTAAAAAATCAGATCTCGTATATTCCTATCTATCTATCTATTGCCTGACGCCGTGATCCCCGAAGGGGTGGCCACGAACGAACCGCCCCCATGCACCTCTGTCCCCAGTCAGTCAGGTAGAACATGCTGTGAAAGAGAAAAGGAGATGCTTCAAAGCATGGAAGAAAGGAGGCAGCAGGGAGGAATACCAGGCAGCTAAACGAACTGCCAAAAGAGTTATTTACAATGCTAAAAATCGCATTAAGGACCTGGTCCTCGAACAAGTGTGTAACACTGACAATCCCAATGGGATCTTCAACCTAGCTAGGCGAGTTAAAAATGACAGTAGGGATATTATAGGTGAACAGTGTGTTAGAGATGATAATGGGAAGATTGTGTATGCAGAAAATGAAATCAGAGAAGCATGGAAGGTACACTATGAACGATTGCTAAATGTAGAGTTTGAATGGGATAAGGAATAATGGGATAAGGAACAGCTTAGTATCGAAAAACCAATATCTGGGCCCCCTCCTTTGATAGCACCAGCTGTAGTGAGCGACGCAATCAATAAAATGAAGGACGGTAAAGCTCCAGGTTGCTCCGACATTGTCGCTGAGATGATAAAAGCCTCAGGGGAGATTGGTGTAAACTTAGTCACTGAGTTGATAAACACCATTATTAAAGATGAGAAAATCCCAGAGGATTGGCTCAAAAGTGTAATAGTAAATATATACAAAGGAAAAGGGGATGCGCTAGATAGAGGAAATTATAGGGGCCTGAAAATGCTTGACCAAATCATGAAGGTCTGTGAGAGAGTCCTTGAGGGTTTGATCAGGCAAAGCATCTCTATTGATGATATGCAGTTTGGTTTTATGCCAGGACGTGGTACAACCGATGCTATCTTCATAGTCAGGCAGATGCAGGAAAGATACCTACTAAAAGGCAGGGATCTTTACTTTGTGTTTGTGGACCTGGAGAAGGCCTTTGATAGGGTACCTAGAGATGTTGTACAGTGGGCTATGAGGAAACTTGGTGTGGAAGAGTGGCTGGTGCGTGTGATAATGAAGATGTATGAGGATTCGCGAAGTTCGGTGAGGGTGAAAGGTGTACTGAGTGATGAATTCGCAGTCCGTGTTGGAGTCCATCAGGGTTCAGTGTTAAGCCCCCTCCTCTTTATTATGGTCTTGGAGGCGCTGTCTAGAGTTTTTAGAGGCGGACTCCCGTTGGAACTGTTTTATGCAGACGATTTAGTCCTAATAGCTGACAGTATGCAGGATGCTGAGGCCAAATTCAGAAAGTGGAGAGAGGGCATGGCGAGCAAGGGTTTAAGAGTCAATATTAACAAAACCAAGGTTATGCATTGTAGTTTGAGACGAGGCAATGTGGAAAAGAGCGGTGCATACCCATGTGCAGTGTGTGGAAAGGGAGTGGGCGTTAACTCAATTCAATGTAGCATCTGTCGATGTTGGGTACACCATGGGAGTAAGCGCTGTAGTAGAATAAAGGGGCCCCTGCCGAAGGATAAGTCAGAAATAGAGAAATTTGAGTGCGTAGTGTGCAAAGGCGAGCTTGTGTTAAGTGATGATCCTGTGGCTGTGAATTTTGGAAATGAGTCTTTGGAGCTGGTGAACAAGTTTTGTTACCTAGGAGATACCATCTCTGCCGGTGGTGGGGCCGAGGCTGCCACTGTTGCTAGAATTAGGTGTGGCTGGGGGAAGTTCAGAGAATTGATGCCAATCCTGACCATGAAAAGAATGCCTCTCCCCCTGAAGGGAAAGGTGTATGCCTCATGTGTTAGAAGTGCAATGACGTATGCCTCAGAAACATGGGCCGTTAAAGTAGAGGATGTCAACAGAATGGAGCGTAATGAGATGAGAATGGTGAGATGGATGTGTGGGGCCAGGCTACAGGATAGAATAACAAATGTTGAGCTGAGGAGACGTTTAGGTATAAAGAGTATTAGCGAGGTGATGCGTACAAGTAGACTGGGATGGTATGGACATGTGGAGAGAATGGATGAACAAAATTGGGTGACAAAATGCAGGTCTGTGATTGTGGAGGGAGCTGCACCAAGGGGTGGACCGAGGAAGACCTGGGATCGGACTATACGCGCCGATCTCAAATCCAAGAACTTGACAAGTGAAGCAGCCCTTAACAGGGTTGCCTGGAACGCCGCCATTAGGACAAGAGACTGAAACTGCACTTATGTGTGGAACACTCAGTCTTAAAATGTTATGTATGTATGTATGTATGTAGTCGACGCCCCCCCCCCCAACCAGCACCGCCTTCGTTCATGTAGTTCCTCACTCCATCCTTCCACCTCATATTCGGTCTACCTCTCCCCCTCTGTCCCTCCACCTCGCTCTCGTACACCCTCTTAGTCATTCTCTCGCTTTCCATACGTTCCATATGGCCGAACCATCTCAAGTTGTTCCTTTTCACACTTTCCAGCACATCTACCTCCACACCACACCTCCTTCTTACTTCCTCATTAGTCTGTCTATCCCTCCATGTAACTCCGCACGCACTCCTTAAGTAATTCATTTCCACTGCTCTCACTCTTGGTCTGAGTCTCTCAACCAACGTCCATGCTTCGCTTCCGTAAGTCAGTGTCGGGATTACCACACTGTCATGCAAGGACTTCTTCGTATATTCCTGCCCTGGGCTATTCTACTAAAATATTTCAAGGGCCGGCGTCTTTATGAGGGGGGCTTTGTTACAAAATTGAATCTTGAGACAGTCACCACCTCCTACAGACTATAAGTGCCATACTGGACCATTATATCAGAGGGTATTCTTCATGTTCTTTAGCTAAGAAGATTTGTTTAGCCTCTTTACACCCCGCCGCGTAGCGAGATGTGTTAGCTGTGTCTTTGCATCCCGTTACCCGGCGGGTTATTAACACTTGTATGCGAACACGTGGGTTAACCTTATGAGCATTAATTCCTGGAAATTTTTCTTTATTTTTCCAGAGCTGAGCTCCGGCGGACCAATACAGACCCGGCGGTAGTTTCCTCACACCAGTCTCTGTCATGGCTACTGTGGCCCCAGTTTTTGCCCTGTGCATTACCCCTACTTGCGCGGGTATCCCAATTTTTGCGCATACCCTTTGCATAAGGTGTGTTAGATGTCTAGACCGTTCAAGGGGTCTCTGGGTTACAATTAATTGTTCCTTTTGCTCCCAATTAGCCAATAAAGTCCTGTGTGACAATGACAAGACCGCGGCGGTAGCGTTGAGAGAGGTCAGACAACAAATGTCGGCCTACACTACCATTGTCGCACATAAGTCACTTCAATGTGACAACGTCCCACTTTGGGATAAGTTGCTGTCAGAGCACCCTCCCCCTAAACGTACCTCTAGAGTAAGGGGTTTTAAGCCGACAGAGACTAGCCAGGGTTCTGTATCGTCTGTGGATACGTCTAAACGCCCGAGAGAGCCTACTCCCCCGGCAGCCACCTCCTCGTCGCAGGCGAGATCGAGGTCAAGGTCACCTCTCAGACAGCGGTCTTCAAGTCGGGCCTCTTCCCCGGCGAGTAAGAAGTGTAAGACTGAAGCTTCCCCCAGTGGTCATGGTGGTGATTCTTCCAAACCTAAGTCTAGTTCGCGGTCACACCGTAGCCACAAATCCTCCAAAAAGGATTCCCATAAGAAGTCCTCTCAACATTCTACTAAGTCTAGTGCATCTCATCGTACCTCTACACCTGAAAATGTTTCTGTTACAGCCTCAGAGTATAGTGAAGCGCCTGTCCCTAAACAAGATTTACCTATTGATATTTTAACCCTAGAAACGGAAAGTTCAGGAAATTCAATAATTGAGAATGTTTCAGACTCTCAAGAGAGCGTAGGCCAGAGCCTCGGTGTTTGGCGGTTTGCTCAGCCAGGGTCTGACCATCCACGTCCGACTCATACGAGTCACACAGTAGCCGATGTCCACAGGGACGCGGCGACCCCATCCTCTATCCCTGACTTATCTTGGAAACAAGGTGCCCCTGCCTCGGCGGGGTCTTCTCAGGAGGATCGGGAGGAACAAGATGAAGTGTCATTAATTTCAGATAGGGATGGACAAGGGTCAGGCTCAGGCCTGGACGCCGCCCATGATAATACTGATTCACCTGAAAGTTCTGCATCTAACCAGTTTGTTACAGCACAAGAAATTGATGGGTTACTTACTCATGCTCTATCAAAATTCTTTAATCAACAACGAGAAAACCCCACAATGGACTTGGGGGCTCCCTTGACAAGTTCTGAGGTACGGCCTCTGATAACGTCAATCGATTTATCTAAGATTCCTAACCCTCCTACTCTGTCACCGGCAGGGAGCTCTAAGCCAGCTACGGCGGCATTCACTACGTCAAATGTCAGGGTCATTACGGATGTTAATCCACCCCCTCTAGACAAAGCGCCTCTTAGAAAGGTAGCTATGCCCCTGCTTTATGGGCCAGACGAGTCATGGGTCCCTTTGAACCCCTCTAAGCCAGAGCTTGCCCAGCCTACCTTGTCAGGGGAACTCCCGGTACCACGTGAGTGGTTTATCCAGGGAAATAAGTCTAAGAAATTAAGGGCATTGGATGCCTTGGGTAATGTTTTGGACGTAAATATCAAGGCTATACCTAGTTATTATCATCAGGATTATTTTGTTTATGCATCTAAGCCTGCTTTACCCCCTGCCTCAGCTTCAAAACTTTTTTCAGACTGGTCTAAGCTGGATGGGTTTAATGATATTAAGGCTTTGTCGGCTCTTACTCCTGAACTAGATTTACAGACCGTCACAGACGAGACAGCTAATCCAGTGTTGAAGGTGGGACAGTTGGGACCAGGACCTTGGGTGGATTGGGAGGTAGAGGCTCAAAACTTTGCAACCACTTTCACTTCTAAATCTTCCCACCAGATCCCTCAGGATACACATTCATGGTTCTCCATGCCGGTAGGTTCTGCCGGCGGAGTTCCGTCAGCTTTATTTTCTTTTCTAGCTGCCCCTAAGATTAATCTTTGTGAACTAAAGGAACCATTCACTACCCCTACCCCTTCTCACCTAGACAGAGAATTTAGGCTAAGGGGAAAAGCTTTCCGCCTGTTTTCACAGTACATAGTTTCTCAACAGGTGGCTAAGTCTTTACTCAGGTCTACTCAGGCAATCGCAGACGCGGATGCTCGAAGATCAGTTGAGTTATCCCGGCGTCTGATTCTTCAGTCGTCGATTCAATCCTTAGGTGACATACGCACAGCCTTACTTGAGGCGGTGCGAGCACGACAGGATCTTAGGATGTCATTAGTTCGCAAGCTGCCTGATCGCATTGCTAACCAGGTGGTAATGTCCCCAGTACTTACGCCTTCTTTAATGTCCCCTGATGTATGGCGAACAGTGTTTAACATGGCACAGGCCGTGAAGCACAGTCCCGCACAGGCTAAGAAACCTGCATTTAACTTCCCCAAACCTAAGCCTCCTACTAAAGCTCAGCCAGGGGGTTCTAAGCCGTTTCTTCCGCCTAAGTCCTCCCAATCCCCCCTGGGTCAGTTCAGGCATAGACAGAGAGGGTTTTCAGGACAGAGGGGACGCGGCCAGTATAAGCCGGGGCAGGGCCAGTCTTCGGCCCACACCAGCCAGCCGGCGAAGCGTCCAACACCACCAAACCCACCATCAAAAAACTAAAGTCTTTCTCACTCCCAGTGCCTGTCTTAGAGCCGGAGGAACCGAGGGAAGTACAGCCGGCGAACCCTTGTCTGCTAACTGGGTCGTTCCGAACGTGTCACCAAGCATGGCCGTTAAAAACCTGGGCACGGATGGTGGCACGCAAAGGCATCACTTGGCAGTGGCTCCGGCGACCTCGCTTACGTCAGCCGACAACGGCAAATTGTGTTTCATTAGAGGTGGAGTCGCTGGTCCAGGAGATGATTGCCAAGAATGTCATCATCCCGGTCCCTCCAGATTACCCTGTATTCACGTCAAAACTGTTTTTGGTTCCCAAACGGGACAGTGTTCAGATGAGGCCGGTCGTAGACCTGTCTTATCTGAATCTTCACATTTACAACGAGTCTTTCAGAATGTTAACAGTTCATCAAATCAGGCTAACACTTCCGCCGGGAGGCTGGATGTGTTTCCTAGACCTGACAGACGCCTATTGGCACGTGTCGGTCAACAAAAGATTTCAAAGGTTTCTGGCCTTGAGGATCAGGCACCAAAATTTTGTTTTTCAGAGGATGCCGTTCGGTTTGAACCTAGCACCTCGATTATTCACGAAACTAGTCCGGCAAGCCCTGATGCCGTTGTTAAAACAGGGAATCAGAGTGTTGTGGTATCTAGACGACTGGCTGGTGGTGGCAGAGACACAACATTTATGCATAAAACATGTCAATATCATTTTAAATCATGTCAAAACTCTAGGCTTCAAGGTAAATCTGGTAAAGTCAAACCTTGTTCCCTCAAGAGTAATTCAGTGGATAGGGCTGGTCTGGGACACCGCCGCTCTCACTCTGAGTCAGAGTGTGGACAATCGCAACAGGTTTCGCAGGAAACTGTTCAGGTTTCTTCACAGTCTGACTACGACACGAAGAGTCTGGGAGTCTCTGGTCGGCTCTCTCAACTGGATTCAGCTAACTGTCAAGTTGGGCCGGTTGAAAGTAAAACGATTAATATTGGAAGGCAACAAATATTTCCCACTCTTACCGGCGGGAAAATTATGGCCCATACCAAAATTAATCCACACCTTACTAGCGGTCTGGGCGAAGAGGGAAACATTGCACTCAATCATGTCATGGACCTCTCCTCCTCCAACGGTATGGGTAGACACGGATGCGTCAGGCACCATAGGGTGGGGATTTCAGTCAAATCAGGGGCACCAGGGTCAGGGACTTTGGTCCCACTTAGAAGTCTCTCACATAAATGTCAAAGAGTTACTAGTCCCCTTGTATTTCCTTCAGGCTCACGGCCCGGCGTTACGGGGCAAGTCAGTGGCCTTCAGAATGGACAATCTGAATGCAGTTCACTGTATTCAGAAACAAGGGTCAACGAGGTCAAGGAAGTTGCTACTCGTGTCGGAAGAGTTTTTTGTTCTAGCCACCAGTCTAGATATTTATCTTCACGCATCTTATCTCCCAGGCGTAGCGAACGTCTGGGCAGACGCTCTGTCCCGGAGACAGAGCACGACAGTAGAATGGGAGCTCAAGCAACCCATTTTCGACCTAATGATTGCGGAGCTCTCCCATCCACAAGTGGATCTTTTTGCGTCCGAGGAGACTCACAAGCTCCCTCTATACCTCACCCGCCGGGCGATAACGCCGGCAGGGGGGCCAGACGCCCTAGTGACAGACTGGAACAGATGGAGCTCCATCTATCTGTTTCCGCCGCCAGATGCGTCACTAATGTGCCACGTAGTGAACAAACTACAAGTTTATCGAGGCTTAGTCTCGCTAATCGCGCCCCTGTGGCCGGCGCAGGTGTGGTACCAGCAATTAATAATGTGGTGCCCGGACCCGGTATCGCTCCCGGTCGGGTACTTCCACTTAGACACGATTGGCAACCTAGAGACCTCGCTGACTTTTGCATTATGGACATTCAGGAGGCCAAGTGGCTAGCACCATACGGTAGGGATGTGACCAATAAATTGCTCAATCAATATACTCAGTCTACTAAGCGACAATATCAATCTCATTGGAAAGCTTTTACTTCTTGGATTGTTAGAACGGAACAAACTGTACCCTCAGTGGCATTGGTTTTTAATTACTTGAACTATCTGTTTGAGCAGAAACGTTTATCTGTGGTTACTTTGAAGAATCACTTAACTGCGATTAGAGTGCCCTTTTTCGACCTTACAGGTCTATCCATACCGGTGGCGGAGGAAACAGGATTTATGAGAGCGTGTTTTAAACTCCGCCCACCTCCCCGTCAGCTCATGCCTACTTGGTCTCTGGACAAAGCTTTGTCTTTACTTCATTCTCGTCTGTATCAAAATACTGCAGACTTTGCTTTAATCTTAAAGAAGGCAGTTTTCCTTTTGGCTTTGGCCACCGGAAACAGAGTGTCTGAGCTGGCGGCGATGAGCAACACACCTAATTGTCTTAGGTTTGGTAGACTTAATGATTCAATTTCCATTGCACCCTCCCCGGCGTTTGTAGCCAAGAATGAGCATAGTGCACACGTGTTTTCTGAGTTCACGGTGCCGGCGTTAAAAATGGGAAAGGTGCATCATAATTTATGTCCAGTGCAAGCTCTAACCAAATATTTGAGAATAGCTCCTCATAACCCCCAAGGTGCTTTATGGGTAGCGAGTACGGGTAAACGCTTACTTAAACGGCGATTAGCCTCTCTTCTGGTAGAAGTCATTAAAGAGAGTAATCCCGGCGTTGTGGGTAGGGCCCACGATTTACGCAAGTGGGCGGCCTCTTTACGTTTCCTGAAAAACTTTTCAGTTGAAGATATTGCGTCCACACAGTTGTGGGCGTCTAATCATACGTTTCTCTCTAGATACTTGTCAGTTGCTCTAGACAAACCTTCCTTACCATGTATAGCTTTAAGGCAGAGGGTCTAGGTGGCCCTGCAGTCACTTATGTTTATTTTCACGGAAGGGGGGGGGGGGGGGGCAGTCAGTTGACATAGGACACCCTAGACCCCGCCGGAGTATGAGAGCTGTGATACAATTTAAGGTTAAAATGTGATATGAAAATTTCTCTGCGAGAATTTGTGCTAGTACAAAGTTTAGTACAAAACAACGGTGTTGTTATAGTAATTTTAGCTGCGAAAGCAATGTAATATTAGTTCAATGGAGTTCATTAGCAATTGATCTCCACATGTATTTTGGGGTTTATGATGTGCACATATAAACTTATAACTTATTATTTTTGTCACCACTCGTTGAGTGGGGTGCCTTTTGTAACTACAGATCTGTGTTCAGAATCTTCAGGGTTACCCATTTTTGTCGGGCAGGCTTCTTTGAAGCACGCACCTGCCTGAACCCCTTTTTCTTGTATATTTCCGGCCTACGCCGTATTAAATACATTTTTCAAAAAGTAAGAATACTATGTGGTTGTTTTTATTATCTGCTTTTCTAGAGTTATGATATGATTACGAATGTCCCCCTCCAGTCTTAGATATCAGGCATGTTCGTCAATGATGGAGGGGCCACTAATAAATTATAGGTTTGACTCCTGTAAGGAGATAAAGAAAACCTAATATTTAGTAGTGGCCCCGTAATCATTGACGACTGGGGCCCTCCCGACCGTCCCCTTCCCATTCGTTGATGTATTAAGGATTTTGGTTTACTTGATATGTCAGTGAAGGAGGAATGACGCCTGATTCAGCGTCTGGTCAGAAATCCACACAAGTACATCCACGATATGATGGAAAGCTTATTGGATAGTTATTCTTATTTTCTTTTTGTTTTTATTTTTTACGAAGTTTTTTCGTAGTGAGAACCCAATTCATAATGACTGAAGCCATGAGTGAGGTCGCGTGCGCTCATGATGAAGGCTCCTCAGTTTTAAATGCTCTGCGCGGTAGATTCAAACTACGGCGGATTAGTGTTTGAAGAGGATGCCTTATGTAATAGGCATGTTCGTCAATGATTACGGGGCCACTACTAAATATTAGGTTTTCTTTATCTCCTTACAGGAGTCAAACCTATAATTTTCCCATTATCCATCAATCTTAAAACACAGCCCCCGATAGTGGGGAGGGCTATGAAGATCAGGGAAATTGCGGGGTAAAAGCCGTAAATAAAGGGGTAATATTGGAAGAACTCTGAAAATACAATATTGAAAAGTAATAAAACCTGAAAATGGAAAAACCCGAGCCAAGTTTTGACCAAACTTGGCTCGGGTTTTTCAATTTTTCAGAGTCCAAAATCACAGTAACCTCATTTCGAAAGTTGGCTCGGGTTGTTTTGTTTTTCAAAGTGGATAAAGCCAGTAAGAATGTGGTTAACATTAGCCTAACCTAACCTAACCTAGTATTATGGGGTTAACATTAGCCTAACCTAACCCGCTAAATCCCTTAAATCCGAGCCAACTTTTGCCAAAGAAAAACGAGCCAACTTTCAAAATGAGGTTAGGCATACTGTACTGTGATTTTGGACTCTGAAAAATTGAAAAACCCGAGCCAAGTTTGGTCAAAACTTGGCTCGGGTTTTTCTATTTTCAGGTTTTGTTACTTTTCAATATTGTATTTTCAGAGTTCTTCCAATATTACCCCTTTATTTACGGCTTTTACCCCGCAATTTCCCTGATCTTCATAGCCCTCCCCACTATCGGGGGCCGTGTCTTAAGATTGATGGATAGGCTAATGGGAAAATAGTAAAATGCGACAGTCCTTGGTATTAAACAACACTGTATATCAAATAAAAAACCATCTTCAGACTGATCCGGTAAATAAAAATACCAAAGTACAACAAATTACCTGAAAAACTCGTAGCACATACCACAACCTCCATGTTAGGATTCCATCTTCAAACTGAGCCCGCCCGGCGCCCGGGCCGGCGAGGGGCGTGACGTGACGACTGAAAGACTGTGTGATTGGTTGATAATTTGATGGAAGGCTGTGATTGGTTCATGCTATGGTTCATGATTCCTAAAAAGACCGCTAGGTGTAGTGACGTTCGACTGAAAGATTGAGGGTAAGAGCTCCCGAACGACGGCCATTGTGTACTATTGCGCCGCGGCCATCGACAGGGAGGTATTTCTTACATTTTCTCGTATTTCACTTATAGCGAATTTGCGACGGTAAGTACATATATACCAACAAAGTATCATTCATGAAAGTGATAACACACTAATAATCATCGATGGGGCCCGTCACTGGTTGGTGATAAACTCTTACCCCTAATCCTTTTTCTCATCAGTTTCTTCATTGATTAGTGTGTTTTAAGGTGTTTTTCCTTCTGGAAATTCATATTTACCCATTATTTTGCAATATTAAAACATGCCCCCTAAAACCATATTTTGTCATTACCCTAACCTAACAACCTAACCTAACCTTGGGGCTGCCGCCCCCAGACCCCCGCAGGGTTAGTATTGATATAGAATATGACAAAATACTAAAACTACGGTAAAAAAATGAAAAATATTCGTTCTCAGCTGATCCAAAATGGCCGCCATCACCCTTATTTAACCCACAAAGTCTAAGGAAAAATAATTTAATATGCGTAAAGACATATATTGTGGTGACTAATACTCTAATACAAAGCTATAGTATACATTTAGAACATTATATCCCATACGTGACCTAAAATCCAGTTTGTCCGATTTTCGTTATCGACAAATTGAAAAAATACCCTTTTCACAGAAAAATACACCAAAAATCTGTCAAAGATGTCAAATAGCGGGGGTGTGGGGGCGGCAGCCCCCACCCATAATACTAGGATAGGTTAGGTAAGGTTGTTAGGTTAGGCTAATGTCCTTTCAAAGGGGTATAGGCTAGTAAACACTAGGATAGCTTATACCTGGTCAGAGGCAAGAAGAAGAGTCCTGATGTAGTCTCCTTGAATGCTACCGACAAATTATTATTGTATTTAACAGGAAGGTATGATGAGGTAAATGATGTGGTATAGGTGGCAATATGCGGAAATGGATTATAAGACCCCCCCCCCCCTCTTACCCCCTTATGTTAGGCTAGGTTAATGTCTCTCTGAAACAATGTAAAATCCGTGTCACATCTAGATTGATAGACTTTTGGGTAAGATTAGGAGTAGTGGGCGTACCACTACCAACATACAGCATAACTCATCTATAAAACATTAACCTAACCAAACAACCTAACCTAACAGGCGGGTGCCCAACCCCGAAAGGGGTTGAAATAGGGGAGCTATCCCCCCGCCATAGGCGGCTTTCTAGGGCCTTTCCTAGCTGATGCTGAGAGGATTGGGTTCTAGTCATGTGGTGATGGGCTGGTCTATCAGAGTGAGAGCTGAGCAATCTCTGCCATACCCATAGCTTACTCTGACTGTTCCTTTAACTTATATATTTTCTAGATCTCAAGTGACGGCATCTCTTCCGTGGATTGACCTCCCAATCTACCAAGATTGGAAGCCAAAGCGTCACATTTTTTCCCTTGCCCCTCAACTCTCTCTTCATAATTGCTAAGGGGCACAGGGCCCTGGGTGGGGCTTTGGTTTCCCGGGCGTTTCCGCACTCTCCTCAGCTCCCCGCCATGGAGTGGCTTCGGTCACCCAGGCTTTATTGTGGTCGGCGGGGAGGGTTCTGTGGGGGCACTCGGTTGTGGCCTTGGAATTGCTTGGGGATGTTCGGCCAGGCAGCTTGGGGAACAACAACAACAACAACCTAACCTAACCTAGTATTCATGTTCAGTAGTACTAGGTTAGGTTAATGTTTTATAGATGATTTATGCTGTATATCGGTAGTGGTACGCCCACTACTCCTAATCTTACCGACTTTTGTCAGAGGGGGCGGAATGCCCTTATACAGTAATCCATTTCCGTATATTGCCACCTATACCACATCACTTACCTCCTGTTAAATACAATAATATATTTTTAGCTCGTATAGGTGCAATTATAGAAATTTACCACAAAAACAATGGGGACACTTTAATATTAATAATATTAGGCCTAGACGAAATATAGGAAAAGTTGCGTTCGTGGGATAACGTCGATCGTTTGTTGACATAGGCTAGCTCTGCTGCTCTCGAGGGGGAGGATGTAGACTTCGGGTGTACGGTCGTCATGTTTATAGTTTCTTACAGTAGATCCTCTGGAAAAAGGCAAACATGGCCTGTGTATCCAGCTCAATGCCAGTACTTGCACTGCTGCGGTCGTTCACGGTGTTGGCGGCGGCGGTAGCAGACGCAACATTTTTACTATTCTGTATTTTTGCTTTATAATCAAACTTCAAATCTTGTCTTCCCCATGCTTTATCAAGACTACTTTCAAACTTCCTTATTGATTCGGAATCGACTACATACTGGGGCAGTGCGTTCCACTCATTTACCACTCTATCACAAAATGAGTTCTTTGCCTTTTCAAGCCTATTTCTTTCTTTGCAAATTTTCTTAGAGTGTCCTCTCGTTCTTGTTCCCTCCCGCATCAAGAAGATACCTTCACACACATCCTCATCATACATTCCTGACACTATCTTAAAAGTCTATCATATCCCCTCTCTTTCTCCTATATGCCAGTGTCGGAAGCCCCAGTGTCCTCAACCTCTGCTCATAGCCCGTGTTCTTCAATGTTGGTACTAGCTTGCTAGCTCTCCTCTGCACTTTCTCCACTGCTTCTATATCCTTTACCATATATGGAGCCCACACCTGGTTCGCATATTCCAGGTGCGGCCTAACCAGCGCTGTATAGAGATTCCTGAATATTTCTTCGTCAAGTGACATAAATGTCCTCCTTATCAGCCCTACAATTCTATTGGCTTTGTTTATCTTTTCCGCTAAATGTTCTGAGAAATTTAACTTATTGTCTATCACTACTCCTATATCCTTTTCTGCATTAACTTCCTCCATCGCTTCATACATACTGTATCCTACCTTGTCTATCTTGCTTGTCCCAATCCACATGTACAGTCCACCCTTGGGTAATGCGGGTATATCGTACCGGCTCAAGGCCGTGTTAGGCAAACACGCGTTACATAAAGCAAAGGTTATATGGGAAAAATTCCATTCGTTCTGGCCACTTTCCCAAAGTCCCTTTTTTTTTTTACCATTTACCACCCGATTTATCTATTTATTTGTCAGTATTATTACGTTGGCAACATACTGTACCTTCATACTAGGGGTCAATAATATATCCAATTAAGACCATTGGTACTATGAAATGCCATTTATTTGACACAAAAACAATGCTGCTCAGCTGTAGTACAACAATAACAAACCACATGTCGTCTGCGTGTGAGGCAGGCGGCGGCAGCTTGGCTAAACTTGCCAACAATCTACCGCCTTCATTAGAGTTATAGTTTAATGTATTTTTCTTTGGCTTTCACTATTATAAATATTATTTGGTAAAATGAAATTCAATTCCATAGAGGATATTATAATAAAATTTTATTGCATACAGAAATAACTCGGGTTTAGACATAGCCACACAAGAACAACACACACACACACACAAACTGACTCAACAATAACACACACGATTTCGGTCACTCGGAAAATCAGCAGATGAATCTCGGTGTTTCAAATTAACTTGCATTGAAAGTATATTCGTCGTATAAGGCCATCCATGGTTTTGGAGGTTTATAAATGTGTCTTATACACGCCGGTATATACGGGTCTGACGAGTCTGCCGTCACAGGCCGAGAGATGCCGACCAGCCGCTACCCGCCACGAGCGCTACATAAACAAAGCGTGTTAGATGCTGACTCGGCACATTTGGGGTACCCGTGTTAGAGCAAAACCGCGGAACCTAAAGCCGCGTTACCCGAGGGCCGACTGTACTTGCATTTTTTTGGATGAAAAGGCATTAACCAATGCTCAGCCCATCCCTTCATGCCCTCCACATCTCCTTGAAGCAATCCCACATCTTCCTTACTCTTCTACAGTATACAGCTTAGTGTCATCCGCATACAGGTATATCTCACGTCCATTAGTTATAACTTCAGGTAAGTCGTTGATAAATATAACGAACAGTAGTGATCCCAACACAGATCCCTGAGGTACCCCACTTGTAATTTCCCTCCACCCCGAGCCTATTCCATTCACCAGTACTCTCTGTCTCCGATCTTTCAGGAGGGCTTCTATCCATTTCACACATTTCTCCCCTATATTATAGCTTCTAACTTTCTCTATTAACCTTTTATGTGGGACCTTATCGAAGGCCTTCATAAAATCGCAATATACTACGTCTATAACATCACCATCCTCCAGAATTTGCATCCAATCATCTACCACCTTAATTAGCTGTAGTACTGTCGACCTCTCCGGCAAGAATCCGAACTGTCTCCCACTGAAAAGTTGGTTTGATTTCATATGCTCCATTATTCATTCTCTAATTACCGTTTCCATTAGTTTACACACAACACTTTTCAAACTGACTGGTCTATAATTTCCTGGGTCATTTCTCTTTCCCTTCTTAAAAATAGCTGTTATGTTCGCCTCTCTCCAGTCCATTGGGATTTGTCCTGTATTAAAAGATACCTCAAATAAAAAAAATAATGGCACTACTAACATCTCACCTCCTTCCTTTATGATTCTTGGATGTATCCCATCCGGTCCCGGGGACTTCTGTTAATTTTTTTTATAGCCCTCTTATTCTAGCATGGGAAAACTGTATTAGTTCTAGTGCCGGTGCCTGTTTGATGGGAATAGTAGGCACTGCATCATCCGACTCCACTGTTAGTACCTCCCCAAAGTATTTCCCCAGCACCTCTGCTTTCTCCTTATCAGTTTCTGCTCTATTCCTACCATCCAATTATCCTATCAGTTCTGGGATACCTACTCTTCTTGTTAACTTTTCCTGAATGTACTTCCAGAATATTTTTGGATTATCCTTCACGTTTTTTGCAATCTCTCTCTCCCTCACCCCCCTCCTTGTCTCCCACCTTATTTTATTGTTTATTTGTCTACATTCCAAATCCACTTCTTTAGCTTCTATACTAGACCCCCTGTTCTTTTTTAACGCTTTTAGTCTATCCCACAATCGTTTCTTTCTTCTTATCAGTGTCCAAAGCTTTCTTTTCATTGGTAATTCTGGGTTCGTTCTTACCTCAATTTTGTTTTATCCTTATATTCCCTTACTGGTACACATTTGGATATAGCATTCTCCAGTTTGACTCTAATCTTCCTCCACATTCCTTTAGCGTCTTCACCGTTCAAGTATTCCCCCCAGTCAATGTCCAAACACCTCAGCATCTCATAATCTGCTCTATCATACATATATTTGTTTTTATTGCTTCTATTATCCCTCTCTGTTTTAATATTGCAACTAAAACTTATACAGGCATGGTCACTACGACCTATAGGGCTATCCACATTGACATATTCTACTATATCCTCCTCATTGCTAAAAATCAAATCAAGTACACTCCCCTGAGTCCCATCTCTATATCTTGTCATCTCTGTAATATGTTGCGTTAAAAAACAATCTCTCACTTTCTCTATAAACTTGTTTTCCAGGCTACACTGTCCCGCTGGAGTAGTACAATTTGCCCAGTTGATCCTTGGCAAATTGAAATCTCCAATCAAAATCTTATATTTGTTCTCTCTATTATCTATTTCCTCCATTGCTTTCAGTAGGTTATCATCCTCTTCCCTACTATTATTTGGGCTTCTATATATAGAGGCATTTAGAATTGACCCTCTTGCACATTTTACTTCAATACACAAATACTCACAATACTGCTGTCTCATATCCACCTCATTTACCTTGAGCTCTTTTCTTACATAAATAAACAGTCCTCTTCCAACCTCTGCTCTAATAGCATTCCTCTCATACAACTCAAAACCCTCCAAACTATACTCCACCAGTTCCCTTTCAATTCTAGCATTTTTTGGTCTTACTTCCTGTAAGGCTATGACATCAGGTTTTTTCCTCTTCATCCTGCAACCTACATATCAGTTCTCTTTTCTTGTCCTGGGTAAACACATCAACATTGCTAAACATAATCCTTAATCATTCTACCATTCCTTCCACAGCTACATCATCCTGCTCCTCCTGTCCGTGCCCTACTCCCCCCCTCACACTACCGGTACTGTGCCTGCAGCTTCTTCTTCTCCTGTCTCTCCCCGAGACGCTTCCACCCTGCTCTCCACCTCTGCCACAACTTCTATCACATTCTCTTCCCTCCCAGATCTCCTTCTCCCTTCTATTCGTATAAACCACTTCTTCAATTTCCCGTCCCTCACTCTCCAGAAAAACTTCTTATCCTCCTCACCCAACTTTCCATTTTCCTCATCAGCCTTTTCCTGTAGTTCCTTTATTTTTTTCTTTGTTCTATGCTCAAATCCTTCTTTAATCTTATATGTTTCAGTTCTTCATTTGTGTTTAGTCTCCAACTAAAATTTGTCACTGTCTCTGCCACTGCCCTGGTTTTAAACTGTACCCTTATAGGTCTCATCTCCCCCCTTCTATATCTACCTATCCTACTGACTTCCTCCACCTGTGCCATCCACATCCATCTACATCAACAGCTTTCATGACCTTCACTTTCTCCATATCTCTCACTTTTCTCACTCCATTAAAGGGGAGGTGTGGTGGAGTGGTCATGCCACTGGATTGGTAATCCAATGGACCCGGGTTCAAATCCCGATATGTCAATGGGAAGATATTATTGGGATTGAATTTGTGGTGTACCTAGTATCAGTGCATTACCACAAAGCCCACCGAAATGCCAACAAAATACCCTCATTGTTCCCTGATTAAATAACACTGTATGAATATTCCCATATTCAAAATATGTTACAGGGGGACAATGCCTAGTGAGTTCACTGCTCAATAGGTGGCATTCTGAGAGTGAGGGTCTGAGTCTGGAGGGTGAGACGGTGAGGCACTTGGGCGAGGCAACCAGCCCCTTCAGAGATGGAGCTGCTTCGAGCCATGATGGATGCTTCACATGTCTCACTCCCCAGACTGGAACAAGACCTCACGGGCTTCACCGTGTTGAGCGGTGGAATGTACAGGCTCTCAGCCTATGCCCGAGAGGGAGTAGTTGGAATATAGAAAAAAAAAATGAGCCTCTATATCTCCATGCATGATCACACCTCTATCCCTGTCCATGGCCTCCCTCACGACACTCTCCTTGTTCTTCATGACTCTTACGACTGCACTCTCAAAACTTTTTTTGTCTTGTTCATTTCCTCCTTTTGTTCTTTCACAATTTCCTCCAAATCCTTAACTTTCTGTTCACCTACCACCGTCCATGCAGTTGACTCCTTCACTTCCTTGAATCGTCCTTCGTATTCCTTCAGCTGGTCCTTTAATGCCATATTCTCTGCTCCCAATTCCTCTACCTTTTTTAATACCATCTCTAGGTTGTTATTAACTTCCGAAATAGGCCTGCATTCGCTTCCTTCACTAAGCCTATTCCCTGCGCCACCCGACGCACCACATAGTTCGCACAACACCTTGATTTTCTCACCAATGTCCCCCTTCCACTTCTCCGTATCACTCTTCCACTTTTCCAAATCCTTCACAACATTAATAATCTCTTCTACCTTCTTATTTGTGCTCCTAAACCCACGAAACCGTCCTAACCTTTCTTCTTTCTCCAAAATTCCCGCCGTTCCGTCCGCCATGTTTTTTTACAATCACTACAACTCCAGCTGACCCGTTGATTACACTACTCTTCTCACAATATATATCACCCCTCCACCACACCAATTTATCTACAAAACACTTCACTAGTCCTAAGGCGATCGCCGCGGTTAACTTCGCGTCTATTTTGACGGCGATTAATTCGGTTATTTGCCCCCTGCTGGCAATATATGTCTATCTATCTATTGCCTGATACCGTGATCCCCGAAGGGGTGGCCACGAACGAACCGCCCCCATGCACCTCTGTCCCCAGTCAGTCGACGCCCCTCCCCCCCAACCAGCACCGCCTTCGTTCATGTACTTCCTCACTCCATCCTTCCACCTCTCATTCGGTCTACCTCTCCCTCTCTGTCCCTCCACCACGCTCTCGTACACCCTCTTAGTCATTCTCTCGCTTTCCATACGTTCCATATGGCCAAACCATCTCAAGTTGTTCCTTTTCACACTTTCCAGCACATCTACCTCCACACCACACCTCCTTCTTACTTCCTCATTAGTCTGTCTATCCCTCCATGTAACTCCGCACTGTTACGTTACGAGCGGGGTTCGAACCCATAACATAAAGAAACATTCCACTAAAAACCACAATACGAGGACTTATTTTTTAGCCTCACAAAATGCGGAAAATATGACTATCAGTTTCAGTCAAGAATAAGTGGCATGTTAAACTTCCACAAAAACTAGCAACTCTCTTTGTAGTCACTAAAACCTTGGTAGGTGAAAAGATGTGGCAAGTTCATAAAATATCAGTTGATATCAAATGGCTGTTTTAGCCTAAAAACCCCAAAGTTATTCCTTTCTTATCACTCGTTCATAATTTGTTATCTTTAGTTACTTTGACTTAGATTGATCCCAACAATCAAAAGAATAATATATTAGCATAAAGGTCAAATGTAAAGATTGTATAAAATAAAATTATAATTTATTTACATGATTAATTATACACAAAAGTTACTTCAAGTGAAACTATCAAAGTGAGAAACATTGAAGTGAAATAATAAAGAAATTTAAGAAAAATAAGAACGCATATAGAGAGTGGTTGGGTAGTAGAGGGAATGAAGATTTCGAGAGACAGAAACGAGTGCGGTACGTGGAGAGTAAGAGGGTGGTGAAGAGAGTAGTGAAGGAAAGTAAGAGAAGAGTAGATTAGGAATTTGGAAGGAATCTGAGTGTAAAATGGAGGGAGAGTAAGAAACTGTTCTGGAAAGAAGTCAAGAAAGTTAGGGAAGGTAGCAAGGGAAACAGTAAGGGTGTGAAAGATAAGAATGGGAGAATGCTAGCCGAGAAGCAAGAGAGAGTCGAAAGATGGAGGGAGTACTTCAATGAGTTGCTAAATGTAAGGAATGAAAAGCCAGCAAACATAGGTGGATATGGTATGGGAGGGAGAAGAAGAGAAGTAGTGGGGATCAGGAGGTCAGAAGTGTGGGAAGCCATGAAAAGAGTGAAGTTGGGAAAAGCACCAGGAACAGATGGAGTGTGTGGGGAAATGTTGAGGCATGGTGGTGAGATAGTGATCGAATGGGTATGGAAAATGTGAAAACTAGCATGGGAGAAGGGGAGTGCACCCGATGACTGGAAGACTGGCATAATAGTCCCCCTATATAAGGGCAAAGGGGAAAGAGGAGTGTGTGGTAACCACCGAGGAATATGTCTTCTAAGCGTAGTAGGGAAGGTATACAGTAGGGTAGTGATTGAGAGAGTGAGAGTGAGAACGGAGAAATGGATAGGCGACGAGCAGGGAGGTTTTAGGAAGGGAAGAAGATGTGTAGATCAGATTTTTACCCTGAATTGTGTTGTGGAGAAATATCTGGAGAAGAAACAAAAGGTGTATGTTGCCTTTATAGACTTGGAGAAGGCCTATGACAGAGTGGATAGAGAAGGTTTGTGGAAAGTACTTAGAATATACGGAGTAGAGGGCAAGTTGCTGAAAGCAGTGAAGAGCATGTATGAGGGTGCAAAGGCGGCAGTACGTGTGGAGAGTGAGCAGAGCGAGTTCTTTGACCTGAATGTTGGTTTGAAACAGGGGTGTGTGATGTCCCCGTGGTTGTTTACTGTATATATGGATGGAGTCATGAAAGAAATACTATCAAGAGCAGTGGATGTTGGTGTATCGCTGAAAAGGGAGGGAATTGAGTGGAAGCTACCTATACTGCTGTTTGCGGATGATACAGTTCTGATGAGTGATAATGAATGGGAGTTGCAGGGTCTGGTAAATGAGTTTGGAACAGTGTGTGAAAAACGGAATTTGAAGGTAAATGCGGGGAAGAGCAAGGTTATGGTCTTCGAAAGGGGTGAAGTCACAGAGTGTGAGGTGAAGCTAAACGGTCAGGCTATGGAGATCGTCAACTCTTTTAAGTATCTGGGCAGTGTGTTGAGTAATGATGGGACTATGGATGAAGAAGTGCGGGAGAGGGTACAACAGGGGAAAAGGGTTGTACAGTAGGAACGCTGAAAGTAGTAACAAGAAATAGGGTGGTCAGTATGGAAGTGAAGAAGTCCTTGCATGACAGTGTGGTAATCCCGACACTGACTTACGGAAGCGAAGTATGGACGTTGGTTGAGAGACTCAGACCAAGAGTGAGAGCAGTGGAAATTAATTACTTAAGGAGTGCGTGCGGAGTTACATGGAGGGATAGACAGACTAATGAGGAAGTAAGAAGGAGGTGTGGTGTGGAGGTAGATGTGCTGGAAAGTGTGAAAAGGAACAACTTGAGATGGTTCGGCCATATGGAACATATGGAAAGCGAGAGAATGACTAAGAGGGTGTACGAGAGCGAGGTGGATGGACAGAGAGGGAGACGTAGACCGAATGAGAGGTGGAAGGATGGAGTGAGGAAGTACATGAACGAAGGCAGTGCTGGTTGGGGGGAGGGGCGTCGACTGACCGGGGACAGAGGTGCATGGGGGCGGTTCGTTCGTGGCCACCCCTTTGGGGATCAAGGCGTCAGGCAATAGATAGATAGATAGATAGATAGAAGAAAAATTATACATAGTTATATAAATACCCTCCAAGAGAGTAAGTGAAAGCAATCAATAAACATAGAAAAAAGTAAGTGAAAGCAATCAATAAACATAGAAAAAATCCTAGGCGATACTTATTCAACTCATGGTGATTCTTTTACAAACAAACTCAGGGCAGGTCAGCTTATGATGATGGTGGAGAATACACTACTTTGCCGTTACGGTACTAGCGGCTTATATACCCGTAGCGCACCTGGCTCTGATACCAACTTCTCTAACTGTATTAATCTCAACTCATTATATACTTGCTGAATGACAGTATTACTTTTACCAAGAACTCTATGATATATCTTGTAAACATTACTTACGATTAGAAAAGCCAAATACTGTACATTATTACCTAGTTATAACCAATATCATTCGTACGACAGGCAACGAAGAAGAGTAAGGGAGTTGGAAGAAAAGGAGGGGAGAATGAATAGGGTTACGAGTGTAGGACGATAGGGGGTAGAATGGAATGTGAACGAAAACGGGGGGTGATGAGAGAACTGCCTGCAATACCACCACACTCTGACTCGTACACTCTTGAACAAAAATATCTTCTTATATGAAACTAAGCTGTCTACAGGTCGAATTAATTATACCGGGCTCATAACATTGCATACGATCTTCAATCATAAATAATTAAAGATCGTACCCACCATAACAAGCACTATACCTCAATTACAACCAGTGACACTTGAATGAAATAGAAATCCCTAACAGCACGCACTTCTTAAGTGATTCATTTCCACTGCTCTCACTCTTGGTCTGAGTCTCTCAACCAACGTCCATGCTTCGCTTCCGTAAGTCAGTGTCGGGATTACCACACTGTCATGCAAGGACTTCTTCACTTCCATACTGACCACCCTATTTCTTGTTACTGCTTTCAGCGTTCCTACTGTACAACCCTTTTCCCCTGTTGTACCCTCTCCCGCATTTCTTCATCCATAGTCCCATCATTACTCAACACACTGCCCAGATACTTAAAAGAGTTGACGATCTCCATAGCCTGACCGTTCAGCTTCACCTCACACTCTGTGACTTCACTTCACCCCTTTCGAAGACCATAACCTTGCTCTTCCCCGCATTTACCTTCAAATTCCGTTTTTCGCTCACTGTTCCAAACTCATTTACCAGACCCTGCAACTCCCATTCATTATCACTCATCAGAACTGTATCATCCGCAAACAGCAGTATAGGTAGCTTCCACTCAATTCCCTCCCTTTTCAGCGATACACCAACATCCACTGCTCTTGATAGTATTTCTTTCATGACTCCATCCACATATACAGTAAACAACCACAGGGACATCACACACCCGTTTCAAACCAACATTCAGGTCAAAGAACTCGCTCTGCTCACTCTCCACACGTACTGCCGCCTTTGCACCCTCATACATGCTCTTCACTGCTTTCAGCAACTTGCCATCTACTCCGTATATTCTAAGTACTTTCCACAAACCTTCTCTATCCACTCTGTCATAGGCCTTCTCCAAGTCCATAAAGGCAACATACACCTTTGTTTCTTCTCCAGATATTTCTCCACAACACAATTCAGGGTAAAAATCTGATCTACACATCCTCTTCCCTTCCTAAAACCTCCCTGCTCGTCGCCTATCCATTTCTCCGTTCTCACTCTCACTCTCTCAATCACTACCCTACTGTATACCTTCCCTACTACGCTTAGAAGACATATTCCTCGGTGGTTACCACACACTCCTCTTTCCCCTTTGCCCTTATATAGGGGGACTATTATGCCAGTCTTCCAGTCATCGAGTGCACTCCCCTTCTCCCATGCTAGTTTGCACATTTTCCATGCCCATTCGATCAATCTCACCACCATAGCCTACCTCAACATTTCCCCACACACTCCATCTGTTCCTGGTGCTTTCCCCAACTTCACTCTTTTCATGGCTTCCCACACTTCTGACCTCCTGATCCCCACCTCCTCCTCCACTACTTCTCTTCTTCTCCCTCCCATACCATATCCAGCTATGTTTGCTGGCTCTTCATTCCTTACATTTAGCAACTCATTGAAGTACTCCCTCCATATTTCGACTCTCTTGCTTCTTGGCTAGCATTCTCCCATTCTTATCTTTCACACCCTTACTGTTTCCCTTGCTACCTTCCCTAACTTTCTTGACTTCTTTCCAGAACAGTTTCTTACTCTCCCTCCATTTTACACTCAGATTCCTTCCAAATTCCTCATCTGCTCTTCTCTTACTTTCCTTCACTACTCTCTTCACCACCCTCTTTCTCTCCACGTACCTCGCTCGTTTCTGTCTCTCGAAATCTTCATTCCCTCTACTACCCAACCACTCTCTATATGCTTTCTTCTTTTCTTCCACAGCTATTCTTACCTCTTCTGTCCACCATGCTGTACCTTTCACTCCCCTCCATCTTCTCCTCACTTCACACGCCTCCTCACATGCTGCACAGATCTCATCCTTAAACACCTTGCTCATCTCCTCCACTTCCTCCATAACTTCAAGGTCGAACCCACCTAGTCGTATTTCCACTGCTCTCCTGTACTCCTCCCTGACTTCCTCCTCCTGCAACCTCTCCACCCTCCTCACCATTCCACCCTCCTCTCGCCTCTCTCCAGCTCTCCTCACCCACTTCTTTTGTATCCTAACCTTAGCTACCACTACATAATGATCAGACAGACCCCCTCCAATACCCCTATACACCCTAGCATCCATCACAGCTTTTTTCATTCGTTCATCCACACATACATAATCAATCAATGACTTTCATTCCACCTCTGTCTCATCCTCCATCGTCCACACCCGTTTCCACGTGTACCTGTGGATCATTCTGTGTCGGAAGAAGGTGTTAGCTATCCACAGCCTCCTCCCCACACGTACGTCCACAAGTGCCCTACCATTCCCATTCACCTCTGATGGTACCCCCCACCCTCCCACCACTCCCTCAACTTTCCTATCACCCACCTTACCATTCATATCCCCAATCAGAAATATTCTTTCGTTCTTGTCAAACTTCTCCAGGCACACCTCCACATTCATCCAGAACTCCTCTTTCTTTCTTTCAAGTTTATCCTCTGTCGGGGCATACACGCATACAATCACCCACGTTTGTATTCCTACTTTCATTCTCACCCACACAATCCTTGAACCCACAGACGCATACTCTCTTACACATTCCTTCCATTTGCTACTTACAAACAAACACGCACATTCTCTCGCTCTTCCTTCACTCACTCCAGCACACACACCCATTCCACACTCCCACTCTCTCACATCTGAACCTTTCCATTCGGTCTCTGCTGTCATTCCGCATACATCCAGCCTGGCATTCACTAGCACTTCCAGAACCTCTATCTCTTTTGTGCCATCATTCATGCCACTAACATTCCATGTAGCCATTCTCAGAATGTCCGAAGGAATGTCCTTAGTCGGTCGTGGTTCGTCAACATAGGTTTCGTCCGCATCCGAGGCTGTTCGCTCGTTTTTCTTTGCTTAGGTATTTTTTCCGGGTGGGGGTCGCAAGCCCACCGACCCAACCTCTTTAGTCGCCTCTTACGACACGCAGAAGGCACGTGGGGCATATTCTATTCCCTAACCCCTAGGGGGTTAATATATGTGATGATGACAATAGCTTAGGCTATGTCATGGAGGGGTGACGGGGCAAAGCCCCCCCTCAACATATTATTGTATCCAATGGCATTCAAAATAGACGGGAACATGATTGCAAAGGTCCGACGCCGACGCCGTCATGTTTACATTTGTCGATCGCCGTGGTTAAGTTCGCGTCTATTTTGACGGCGATTTTTTCGGTAATTTGCCCCCTGCAGCCCTGCTGGCAATATGTATGATGATGACAATATGTCATGGGGGGTGAGGGGAGGCAAAGCCCCCCCTCAACATATTATTGTATCCAAAGGTAGTCAAAATAGACTGGAACATGATGGCAAAGGTCCGACGCCACTACGCGTAGTGTAAACAAGGCTGGCGGACCAGTGGCGGTACGCCCGCACTTAACATTCTTGCCAAAATTTAGGCCGTGAGATACAGTACTGTATGTGCAAAGCAGTGTGCCAAAATTCGCCCATTTTCTTTGTGATCCCGAATTAACAAATTAAATAAAAAAAGGTATTAGTTTATGACCAACCAGTTACGGGCCCCATCGATGATTATCAGTTTTTTATCACTTTCATGAACGATACTTTGTTTGTGTACATGTAATTGCCGTCGCAAAATCACTATAAGTGAAATACGAGAAACTGTTGGATTGTTCACCTATAACACAGGGAACGTAGGGTTTAGACCGTCGCGAACCAATAAACAAGGAACGTGAGCTGGGTTTAGACCGTCGCGCACCCATAAACAGGGAACGTGAGCTGGGTTTAGACCGTCAGCGGGACATGCCAGTTTGCCTTAGGGAAATATGACACCTGGCCTGTTCGACTTTTGCATGAGTAACGGGTGAATGGAATTAGGATGTCCGAAGAAACTCATTTTGCCGTCTGGAATCATTTCGGGGGTCTAAAGGGAGTCTTAAAATTGACAGGGAACACGGTCATGCCAGATCGCTCAACCGCTCTAACTTTATTCTATTTTTTCACCCACTTCCCGATGTCGTAGGAACACGAAAACAGGGATGAATATGTGGACAACATAGTACTTACAGATGCACTAGGCATCATCTCTTTAAGAGACCAGTTAGCCGGTGAATTGAAGACATATGAAAACTACACTTGGTCAACAAGATTTTGTGCCCCCAGATTTTACCTCAAGAAACCAAATTTTGGGGAGGCCCATAAAAACCTTCAATTAAGGAGTTTTGAATTGAAATTTTGATATGTTGTGTGTCGACCCACAGACTACATGCCCTCCAAGTTTCATTGAGCCACCTTATCTCTAACTGAGATTTTTGGAAAATAGTGTGAGCCAACTCAAGGTGAGCGGCCACTCAGAGTCACACCTTCATAAGGACAAAATGACAATTCCCTCATAACTCAATTTTCTGATAGTGTTTGAACCTGAGATTCTGGTACAAGGGGTAAAATGAGCTGTAGAATTCATTTCTGCAATAACATTCTATAATATATCAAAAGTTTTCATGCAATCATACCGGCTCACTTTTTTTCCAGGGACGATAGGCAGCAGTGAGCGGGTTCTGTCCGAAACTTGTATACAGTTATCATGTAACTATCCTGACCGAAACCGGACAGAACCTTTGTCATGGACCATTTATTGAGGGCTTTCTTCCTGTTCTATTTAAAGTCATATATTAACGAAAATAACAAGGTATATACTACTTCCAGAGTACTTTTCAACTGTACAATCGCAAAAACTCTATGTCTGGATTTGGCCACCCAATGGAATATTTTATTATTCATAGGGAACTGGCCTGTCCGGAAGCCCAAACTGGACACTTTTGTCAGATTCTTAGGCAACAATGACCAAAATAATTAACGACGGACAGGATAGTTTTTTATTATTGTAAAATTAAGTGTGTAATATCATTATTTAATATCCTTTTCAATTTATTTAACCTAACTTAAATTAAATAACAGGAAACGGATACTGGCAACCTAAAGTTATCTTCCTGTGAAGTGTTTGAACCTAACCTAACCTCACCTCACCAAGAGTAAACCCCACTTTGTAAACATTATTCCAAGCATATTATTAGCTTTTCCGTTGCATAATGACATGTTTAGTAACTACTCAAAATTTCAAGCGGATATATCTTCAGATACCTGAATTATTTATACTAATCTAGAAATTTATTGCCTAACCACGAATCAGATATGACCCATATAGGTAGAATTTGATGATGAACCAGAATCTGGCCACGAAACTATGAGATCTAGATACCTAACAGAGATAATCGTATAAATGGTACTATGGATCAGCATTAGATGCTTAGGGAACATTTCTTGGCTCAGTTCAGTCCGAAAATGGCATTCGGACAGGATAGTTTTCCTTGATTTTGGTATTTATATTAAATTATCAGAGCAATCCAATTGCTGAATGCATTTTTGAAATCAGTATCAAATTCTACTCCTAGTGCAAAGTGTTGGTAAAGCTCGCCCTATTTCTGCCTATCTTACAGATGTGATATGGTTTAGGGAACGTCATCTCTTACTTACTACATATTGAAAAGGATACATAACTTTAATATTATCTGTACAATTGGCTGACATTGGGCTAGCTTCACCAAAACCTTGCATTAGGAGTAGAATTTGATGCTGATTCCAAAAATGCATTCCGAAATTTGATTGTTCTAATGGCTTGTTCCACATAACAAGATCAAGCAAAACTATCCTGTCCGAAATGCCATTTTCGGACTGAACTGAGCCATGAAATGTTCCCTAAGCATCTCCAACATTGGCTCTTAGGGTAAAAATGGCAGAAATAGGACTAGCTTTACCAGAGCTGGGCATTAGGAAGGTAATTTGATGCTTATTCCAAATATGGTGTCCAAGTTTTAATAAGTAAGCAATTGGAAGAGATGGAGCCAAATAAGTGTTAAAGAAATGAAGAAATTGGCAATATTTCCTTTCTATGAAGATTAATTCAATTTGTAAGTGCCTTTTTTAAATCAGCATCAAATTCTCCTCCCATTGCAAAGTTCTGGCTATGCTAGACCTATTTCTGCCAGTTTTGCCTTAAGAGCCAATGTTGGAGATGCTTAGGGAACATTTCTTGGCTCAGTTCAGTCCGAAATGGCATTTCGGACAGGATAGTTTTCATTGATGTTGGAGTATTTGTATTAAATTATCAGAGCAATCCAATTTCTGAATGCATTTTTGAAATAAGCATCAAATTCTACTCCTAATACAAAGTTCTAGTGTAGCTAGCCCTATATCTGCCTATTCTATGGATAGGAGAGTTTTTTAGGGAACGTCATCTTGAAACTGGCCTGTCCGTAATACGTATGTTAGGGAACATTGTGAGAAGAGATTTCAACTAGATAGTGATCTGGAGACTACAAGTCTCTTGAAAGAATGGGCTACATAGCATTTTCGGACTGAACTGAGCCAAGAAATGTTCCCTAAGCATCTCCAACATTGGCTCTCAAGGCAAAACTGGCAGAAATAGGGCTAGCATAGCCAGAACTTTGCAATGGGAGGAGAATTTGATGCTGATTTCAGAAATGCACTTACAAATTGAATTAATCTTCATAGAAATGAAATATTGCCAATTTCTTCATTTCTTTAACACTTATTTGGCGCCATCTCTTCCAATTGCCTACTTATTAAAAATTGGACACCAGATTTGGAATAAGCATAAAATTCTACTCCTAATGCCAAGTTCTGGTAAAGCTAGTCCTATTTCTGCCATTTTTGCCCTAAGAGACAATGTTGGAGTCAAAATACATACTGGGAACATAAATTGTAACTGTCCAGTCCATAGTGAAAGCTTTCCTGACCAATTTTTTTTACCTAATCTGGCTCTCTTTGTTACCTAAAGGCAAATTCATGCTATATCTAGATGAATTTTGGAGATATCGACATTCTGATGGCAGATTTGGAATCAGCATTGAAAAGTACACATGAAATGGGTGTACCAGTGCCCAAATGAAAGACATATGGTTTTCCCTTTCATGAGGCATGAATTTGCCTAAGAAAAGTGAGCTAGGTTAAGACCAAAACAAAACTTTCAGCTCACTTTGTTACCTAAAGGCGAATTCAAGTTCCGGTTTCAAAGAGATCATTGAGCACTAGTACCAGAGATCATTGATTGGAGACCTTAGTAGATGGCTTCATATACGGTCTTAACACTCACTTTTTACCGAAACTATTACTATTATCACAGACTTGTACTTCCATATGTACATTTCGCTGTTGATTCCTAATCTGAGCTGGAGTCTAGTTTGTTATGCCTTATTTTGGAGTTTAGATCAACTTATTGGAGATTTAGATGATTTAGAAGTTTGGGATGCATGCCATTGCATTATATCTATTTATCTATCTATTTACTCAGGCCCAATCCCCCCTTTTCATTTTTGTTTTCTTTGTTTTTGGTGTTTTTTGTTTTGTTTGTAATTTTTTATTTTTTGTTATTTTTTTTTTGTTTTTATTTTTATTTTTTTTTCTCCCCCCCACTAAAAACTTGTTAAGGAAATCAAATTGGATACATCTGGCCTTAAAACCATGTATCTCTGACTTCAGAGTGCAGTTATACATTTACGGACAGGATAGTTTGAATTTTCAATTTTTGGACAGGATAGTTTTGCTAGAGTCTGACCCTGCCTAAAATTTGGTACGATAGGCAACGTAGTGAGGGCTGATGCGTGACCAAAATGACAGGATTCATTTTTCGGACAGGATAGTTTCTGTCCTGTCCGAAATGTTGCTTAACATAGGTGAACCGGACAGGCCAATAGCAAAAAAATGTTGCCTAATAAATGAAATGACAATTTTCTCAAACTGGACTGTCCGTCAGCGAGACAGGTTAGTTTTAGGTTAGGTTAAGTTAGGTTAGGTTAGGCTAATGTTGAAAATCCTAAAATGCGACGGTCCTCGGTATTAAACAACACTGTATATCAAATAAAAAATAAAAACAACACCAAATTACCTGAAAAACTTGTAAATGGTTGGTGATAAACTTTTACCTAAAAAAATGTAGGGGAGAGCGGTGATGGTTCGGAACTTCGGACGGTTGGATGGTTCGGACACTGTCACCTTTCCAAAGCACCTTTCCAAAGCATTCGATAAGGTACCACATAAGAGATTGTTATCTAAGCTTGAGACGCTAGGATGTGTCAGGGGGAGTTTGCTGAAATGGATGGAGAGCTATTTAACAGATAGGGAAATGAGGACCAACATTAGAGGAACTTACTCATCGTGGCGGAAAGTTGAGAGTGGTGTGCCGCAGGGATCTGTGTTGGCACCTCTCATGTTCCTTATGTACGTGAATGACCTGCCGATAGGCATAAACTCTTACATGTCAATGTTTGCAGATGACGTAAAAATTATGAGACAAATAACAAATGAAAGTAGTTGTGAGGAGCTGCAAGGGGATTTAGATATATATACGAATGGAGCACCAAGTGGAAAATGAAATTTAATATAAGTAAATGTCATGTGTTAAATATGGGAAGAAGTGTGAATAGACCAAATTGGGAGTACAGGATGGGAGATAATAAAATTAGCAAGGCCGAAAAAGAAAAAGATTTAGGGTTGATTATACAAGATAATTTGTCGCCAGAGAAACATATTAACAAGCTCTTTAGCGGAATGTATGCAATGGCCGGGAATATGAAAGTTGCTCTGAACTATTTGGATGAGACCATGGTAGCGAAAATTATGAAGAGTATGATTAGACCAAGATTGGAGTATGCAGCAGTGGTGTGGTCCCCGCATCTAAAGAAGCATATTCACAAGTTAGAAAGAATCCAGAGAGCAGTCACTAGATTGGTTCCAAGTCTCAGAGAACTGCCATATGAAGGGAGGCTAGACAAATTAAATCTACCGAGTCTAAAAGAGAGGAGAGAGAGGGGAGACATGATAATGATGTACAAATGTACCCGGGGGCTGGAGAGGCTGGATAGGGAGGATATATTAATTATGGATACAGGAATAACTAGAGGCCACAGCTACAAAGTAAAAAGACCTACCTGCAAGAACGATATCAGGAAGTTTAGCTTCCCCTATAGATCTATTGATAAATGGAATGGGCTGGAGGAGGAGGTGGTAGGGGCAAGGAACATCCATATTTTCAAGAAAAAATTGGATAAAAAGTAGACTGAGAGACGGGACAACACGAGCTTAGCTCAACTCCTGTAAACTACAATTAGGTAAATACAATTAGGTAAATACACTGCATTTCCTGAGAAACGTAGGGATGGATGTAGACTCCGAGCGTACGGTCGTCATGTTTACATAGGGCGATCGCCGCGGTTAACTTTGCATCTATTTTGACGTCGATTAATTCGGTTATTTGCCTCCTGCTGGCAATATATATGATGATGACAACATGTCATGGGGGGGTGAGGGGGGCAAAGCCCCCCCTCAACATTTTGTTGTATCCAATGGCATTCAAAATAGACGGGAACATGATCACAAAGGTCCGACGCCGACGCCGTCATATTTACATTTGTCGATCGCCGTGGTTAAGTTCGCGTCTATATTGACGGCTATTTTTTCGGTAATTTGCCCCCTGCTGGCAATATATATGATGATGACAATGTCATGGGGGGGGGGTAAGGGGGGGAAAACCCCCCCTCAACATATTATTGTATCCAAAGGCAGTCAAAATAGACGGGAGCATGATGGCAAAGGTCTGACGCCACTACGCGTAGTGTAAACAAGGCTGCCGGTACGCCCGCACTTAACATTCTTGCCGAAACGTATGGGACCTAAGGCCGCGAGATCTTGCGTGAAAGTGCGAGAGTTTGTTTACGTTAGTCATACGGAATTTCGGGCGTACAAACGCCACACTTTGTCACTTTTTTTAATATAGATCAGATTTTATGTTTTTTTTTGCACCTCCTATGTAATAGGCTATGTTATATTTTCAGTTTATATCGTAAGCTTTACCTCCATGAACATGTCAACCAGCGAGTTATGCATTATTAGGCAAGAGTTGTGTTATCAGCGATTTTTTTTTTTTTTTTTTTTTCTATATGATTGAGGGAGGCAAAAGGCAGAACTGCCTATTGCGAGTGCCTCTCCCATAGTTGAAAGAGTGACAGGGCCGAAATCAAGGGACGTTCGGGCCAAAATGCCTGGACACACGGAGTTTGAAGCAATTTAAGTCATAGGAAGAGGGAAAGACTGATTCTGGGAGAGAGTTCCAGAGCTCAGCTGTTGAGTAGAAGAAAGTTTGAGACTAACGTTTCACTCTTGGGTTGGAGAGTTGCACAGAGTAGGGGTGGGATTGAGTTGCAAGACGGGTACCACGTGCCCATACGTAAAGGAGGTGGTATACACTGGGAAAGCTCTGAGGAACACTGATTATTATAGTAGCGATAAAATAGCGAAAGAGATGCAACATTGCGGCGGAGAGAGAGAGATTGCAGAGAGTTGGTGAGTGGACGGGAGTTAATGATACGAAAGGCCTTCCTTTCAACTTTGTCTAGGAGAGCGGTGTGAGAGGAACCTCCCCACACATGTGAACAATACTCAATACAAGGACGCACTATGCCCCTGTACAGAGCAAGAAGCTGTGCAGGGGAAAAGAACCCCCTAAGGCGGTTGAGCACACCCAGCTTCTGGGAGGCTGCATTAGCAAGACTGGTAATATGGTCCTTCCAACTGAGAGCAGAAGAAAAAGAGACACCAAGAATATTGAGAGAAGATGAAGGATTGATTTTTGTATTGTTGAAGAATAAGGGATAGTCCGCTGGGAGCTCCTTACGGGTAGATTGATGGAGAATTTGGGTTTTTGGAAGCATTAACCCTTGGTTCCCGGAAGGGCTCTTGAACGCCCATAAAAAAGCATACCAGAGCTGCCCGGAAGGGCTCTTTAACGCCCAGTGGTTGAAAGCCTGTGAGCTTGGTGTGCGAGGTGTCGGTCCGACGCATGTAAACAACAGCCGGCTGGACCAACGCCCCGCATCTCCAGCCACAAGAAGGAGAGCGTCGCTTGTTCTTGTGTGCCTGTATGTTGTTGTTAAGTATCGAAAAGTAGTGTAAAGTGGCTGTTTTTGCCATAAAGTTATCTCCAATTAAATCATCATCACAACTGAACCAGTTGACTTAGAGAGCTCTACTTAACGCCATTCTACAGGTAAGAAACACATCTACGCTTGGGGATGCGCGGGAATGCGGAAGCAGTCAGAATAACAAAGATACGGTAGCCTAGGCTAGACGTTTTTCGGCCAAAACTCCCGGTTTTCGGGGAATATATATATAATACATAGCCGGGGCTGGAGGTTTAAAGGTAACAAGGTTTTCTCTGCCCCAATTGGAGATACTATTTAGATCAGAATTTAAGAGTTCTATGGCTTCATTACGTTATGCATTATTAGGCAAGAGTTGTGTTATCGGGCATATCACCTACCTCTGACCGGGTATATCCTAGTGTTTACTAGCCTATACCCCTTTGAAAGGACATTAGCCTAACCTAACAACCTTACCTAACCTATCCTAGTATTATGGGTGGGGGCTGCCGCTCCCACACCCCCGCTGTTTGACATCAACTCACATGTTTATAAGACGTACGCCCGGTAACACAACTCATTCCCATTATTATTGTGAATCTGTGTTGCATGCAGAAGATATTGCCGTAAAAAACAAATGCTAAACTCTCTTGTGTGAAAGTTGAGCGTACCCAACAATTAACTACAGTATTTAGAATTTGGATGGTTCGGCCAGTTGAGGGTGGTGATAGTTTGTCAGTGGTCGAACCAACCCTCTTTACCTATAATACTGTATAGGCGGACAATAGATGTAAATGTATCTATTTATTTTATTTATTGGTAAATTACATGCCTATTATGATTTATTACAGATGTTTGAGATATAACAAAGTACAGTACAGATTTGAGTGAATATGTGAGAGAGAACTGGTGTATGAATGAGATAATTATAAAGATCGAGTGAATGTGTGTATGACAAAGAGAGATAGGCCTATATATGAGGTGAATTATGCATAATTGTATGCAGAGAGTAAAATGTTATAGTAGGGTCATTTGCTTGGAATCTGTGACCATTTTGTTCCTACCTTTTTCTCGATGGATTTGACAACCTGAACTATTTTAAAGGAAAATTAGCTCCTATGCCCCTCTGAAAAATGACGGCTAACTCTGCTAGAGCCCAATATTCAAAATGGCCGCCAACGCCATCTTGAAAAACATGAAATGTAATATCTCTGGCATCAGATGAGCTACAAGGACGAATGAGGTGTCCTTTTTCACTAATTCTGGCATTACAAATCCACTGGAATGGATATTGTATTGTATTGTATTGTATATTGTATTGTTATTGTATTGTACATACTAATCTGACACTTCACGGTCACTACATGATTCACTGTATGAGCCACTATCAGAATCACTGTCCTCACTTTCGCTGCTATCATCACTGTTGTTCTCTGCCTGCGGTGTATATCTAATATTACTTTTTTACTGTTTCAGATGGATCGCATGCCCATCTGATGAAAATCGCCGACTTGTGAAGTGACCGAAATAATGGATAATAGAAGAGAGAGTGAAGAGTTACCAGAGAAGACATTAAATGAATACGAGTTCATTTTACTCTGTGGTAAGCGATGTACCGCAGATGATCGTTTGGAAAACATTACACCTGAGAAGTGGGAATCCATCCGGGAAAAGTCTTTACAATGGAAAGAACTTGATAAGTTTCAACATATACACTCCAACCTCCATTCAACGGACAAATGCGTGCAAGCACCTGTCCGTTCCTGCTAAATGTCCGTTGCTGCTAAATACTGTCCAGTCCGGATGTAATCCGGAAATTCCTTGAGAAAAATCCGGTGTTGAGTACAGGTGTCCGGATCGTGACATTTAACTGTTATGCATCCTTTTTTTTACTGTACCTGAAATAAATCCTGGTAATCCCTTGTGCTACACCCTATTGATAATGCAAAACTATTGAACACACTTAAAAGTGTATATTATTTGGTCTCTATATAATCTGTGAATCATTTCCGATATGATGGAATTAAAGATTTTTTTTCCACCAACTCATAATCAGCAAAAATGACACAAATGTCAATTAAAACCATGTTATAATATTTCCCCATCATTTTGTGTATACCGTGGGGGAAAAAAAAAAAAATCTATCAAACGTAAATCTCCCGTCTGGGAAGCTCGGCGCCTAAACGGAGGGGAGGGTTGAACTATTTTTTTTTACTATCTTATTTATTGTTTATCTATGTGCTACAAGGATATTATATTTTTCAATTCCATCCCATTAGAAATGATTCAAAGATTACAAAAAGTCCAAATAAGACATACTGTAGTTATGTTAATGTATAAGGGATTTAGGTAGATGAATTAGAGAGATAGATAGATAGAAAGAGTGTGTATATCGAAGGAAAAAAACAAAACAAAAAATCTATCAAACGTAAATCTTCCGTCTCTGCTCCCACGGAGGGGAGAGTTGAAATATTTTGTTGACTATCTCATTTATTATTTATCTATGTGCTGGAAGGATATTATATTTTTCAATTCCATCACATTAGAAATGATTCAAAGATTACAAAAAGTCCAAATAAGACATAGTTATGTTAATGTATAAGGGATTTAGGTAGATGAATTAGAGAGATAGATAAATAGAAAGAGTGTGTATATCGAGGGGAAAAAACAAAACAACAAATCTATCAAACGTAAATCTTCCGTCTCTGCTGGCACGGATGGGAGAGTTGAAATATTTTGTTGGCTATCTTATTTATTATTTATCTATGTGCTGGAAGGATATTATATTTTTCAATTCCATCATATTAGAAATGATTCAAAGATTACAAAAAGTCCAAATAAGACATAGTTATGTTAATGTATAAGGGATTTAGGTAGGTGCATTAGAGAGATAAATAGATAGAGCAACGGACTTTGCTCCAACTTTTTTTTGAGCAACGGACTTTGTCCTTTGCTGGGTCCATTGTCCGACTACGTTTTTTTACCGTAATTGCCGATATCCGGAGAATCGGAGTCCGTTGAATGGAGGTTCGAGTGTACATGAAAATGTGGATTGGGAGAAGGGACCAAAGGGTCACCACATGCATAGCACTTGTTACGCATCATTATCCAGCAAGCGCAAGCTCTCTCAAGCCGAAAAACGCAAACACAAATCCGAGGAACGTCTTGAAAGAGATGAAGCATCAAATCAACAAGACCCTTCCCCAGAGGCCAGTGCACCTAAAAGGCTCCGCTCCAGTATGGGTGTCCTTCACGATAAGACTCTATGTGTGTGGTGCATGAAAGGGGCATACAAGAGTAGTGATCGTGACAAGCAGATTTTAGTCCTATCAACAGTAGATGCCTGGACTAAATTCAAGTTACATACTGTCCGTCTGGAAGATGAGGTCATGAGATTGAGACTTGACACTCTGATTGCATCTATCCCAGATAGTCAAACAGCATTTGGGTTGGAAATCCGCTACCATCGTGCGTGCTGGCGCAAATATGTAAGCGACCACAAGCCCCTTTCAGATGAAAGCACTCAACATCTGCAGCGTGTAAACCTCCGAGAGGCCCAAGCTCTCTTTTTTCATCATATTCGTCAAGTCATCTTCAAAGACCATGAAATTCGCACCCTGCAAGGCCTGCTGCAGGACTATAAGCGCATTATCTCAAATCACGGACATAACTCGGTAGTAAAATCCAGCTACTTAAAGGAAATTCTCGTCAATGAATTTGGGGAAGACATCGGATTTCATGAACGCATTCAAAAGAATGTGAGTGAACTGGTATATGATACAACAGCAGCAGGTACATACATCGAGGCGGCAATATCTTCATTGGGTGTCAGCAATGATCAGTTGATGAATGTTGCGGCACGACTCAAAGAGCAAGTCATCAGGACAAATACTATTCCCTGGCTCCCATATATACACGAGTTGGAGAGAGAAGAAGACCTCAGTGAGCTCCTGCTGAAGCTGCTCACATGGCTGAAACACCCAAATAAGTCTGCAATTGATGACAGTCCATCCGTCCGATCGATTGCATCTATCCTCACAAGCTACATCACTGGGCTCTAAGCTGAAGTCTGGTTGGTTGGCCATTCTGAACAATGAAAAGCAGCTCCTTTCAAACACTCGGAATGTGAATAACATCAATCGGGTGAGAACAAAGGTCCATCGCCATGCTAATCGCAAGAAACAAGGAAAAGGGAAGCATGCTGATTGCTCGTCGAGTAAAATGAAGAAGGATGAACAAGCTGTACAGGATATAAGCGCATGTCTCACTGAATTCAAGTGTGATCCATTTGACCATACAAACAAGACACTTCGATCCCTACAGTCAGGAATCCCAGCCTCAGACGCTCTCGCTGCCGACTTGAAATCGGCAAAGGAGGATGGCACAAGCAAACTGAAGCAGTTCTTGAATGAGAGAGTGTATTCCAAGACCAAGTCTCTCAACGACAGAGTTCCCCGTAGCAAGCATTTGAACTTTTCAACTCAGGAATTGAAGAAAGCAGATGGTGAGAATCTGAAGGGAAAGACTGAGGAAATGGAGCGTAATGCCTTGGCCTCTGTTCTCGGACTGGTTGAAACGAGTGGTGCCCTCAAACTTCAAGAAGTCCTGCAGCATCGTGTTATAGCCGAGTGCCTTTCCATCTTCAACGTCAATGGAACCATCCGTAAAGCACAGAAAAGCAAGCTTCAACAAAAACTAACTATGACTGTCATTCCAGAGCCTGATGTATACACGTCTATTATTGATATGGGCCTCATCTGGCGCCTAACAACTCCTACCATGGAAGACAGAGAGAAGGGAGACGGTACCAAGTATACCTGGGGAGATTATGCAGAGAAGTTGGTGCACTTCGTTCTAACGAGACACAAGCATGCTGAGCGCATCATTTGCGTCAATGATTCATATGATCAGAATTACACGATCAAGGACAGTGAGAGAATACTGCGCCAAAAAAACCTGCCAATCAGCAATGTCTTCATGAAGACAGAAGATAAATTTCCTTCTAGTAAAGTTTTCCATGCTCTCCTGGGTAAACCTGAGAACAAAATCCGCCTTCAGGCCTTTCTTCAAACGGAATTCCAGAGAACAGCAGCAACAACTAGCACCGAGATCATGTACTGTGTAGTTGGCAGCACTGCAAAGAATCTCACCACAGGCAAGCTTGTGCCAG
This sequence comes from Paralithodes platypus, assembly GCA_032716605.1. NCBI lineage: Eukaryota > Metazoa > Arthropoda > Malacostraca > Decapoda > Lithodidae > Paralithodes > Paralithodes platypus. The sequence continues at coordinate 3,334,055 of CM064578.1, read as the reverse complement.
AGCTCACATGCTCCCATGCAGAGGCAGATACGGCAATGCTCACCATATATAGTGTGCTCCGGTCAGACAGCTACACAGCAGCTGTCGTTCTTGACACAGAGGACACAGACAACTACGTGCAAGTGGCATATGTTGCTCAGAAGACAACGGGAATCCTGTGTGTGAAACGCAAACGTCAGCTTATCGATGCCCGATGTTTGTGCAGTGAGGCAATGGCTGCATCCATCATACCACTTCATGTCCTCACTGGGTGTGACCACAACTCTGGCTTCTATTGAGCAAGCAAGAAGCTCATCGCAGATCGTCTGGAGAAGTCTAAAGAGGCACACGACCTGCTAGCAGCATGTGGTACACAGCTAGTCACAGAACAGGTCATCAGTGATTTGGAGCGGTTTGTCATTAGATATGTCTATGGTGATACCAAAAGCAAGACCCTGGGAGATGCGAGGGCAGCGAAGTGGAGAGCTTAGAAGAAAAAAAGCACTTTCCGACTTGTGCCTGACTTGGACAGTCTCCCTCCACACTTGGAGCGTGCAAACTATCTTGCATATTTGCAAAAGCATTACCAGCTCCAAAGTCACCCCTCACCGATCGGCCATGGATGGCATCTTGTAAATGGCCTATGTCTGCCAGTCCGTTCAACCCAGCCCCCACTTCCCCCATCCATACCACTACCTACAAATCCGCAGGCAGAGAACAACAGTGATGATAGCAGCGAAAGTGAGGACAGTGATTCTGATAGTGGCTCATACAGTGAATCATGTAGTGACAGTGAAGTGGCAGATAGTATGTACAATTAGTATAATACAATACAATAACAATACAATACAATACAATAACCATTCCAGTGGATTTGTAATGCCAGAATTAGTGAAAAAGGACACCTCATTCGTCCTTGTAGCTTATCTGATGCCAGAGATATTACATTTCATGTTTTTCAAGATGGCGTTGGTGGCCATTTTGAATATTGGGCTCTAGCAGAGTTAGCCGTCATTTTTCAGAGCTAATTTTCCTTTAAAATGGTTCAGGTTGTCAAATCCATCGAGAGAAAAAGGTAGGAACAAAATGGTCACGGATTACAAGCAAATGACCCTACTATTAAGTTAATTATCCATCTATCTATCTATCTATCTATTGCCTGACGCCGTGATCCCCGAAGGGGTGGCCACGAACGAACCGCCCCATGCACCTCTGTCCCCGGTCAGTCGATGCCCCTCCCCCCAACCAGCACCGCCTTCGTTCATGTACTTCCTCACTCCATCCTTCCACCTCTCATTCGGTCTACCTCTCCCTCTCTGTCCATCCACCTCGCTCTCGTACACCCTCTTAGTCATTCTCTCGCTTTCCATACGTTCCATATGGCCGAACCATCTCAAGTTGTTCCTTTTCACACTTTCCAGCACATCTACCTCCACACCACACCTCCTTCGTACTTCCTCATTAGTCTGTCTATCCCTCCATGTAACTCCGCATGCACTTCTTAAGTAATTCATTTCCACTGCTCTCACTCTTGGTCTGAGTCTCTCAACCATAATGTTGATTAATTTTATTTGTTTAAAGTATGTTTTGGAACCATTATGAAGATATAATTTATGATGTTTGAATCAAATGTTGTGCATGTGTGTGAGAGAGAGAGAGAGAGAGATGAGACCAATTATGCATTATTTTAAGGACGTGGGTATTTGCACCCGACCGTGTTAATAACACTGAATGGTATTTGCACCCGATGGTCATCATATTTTGCGATACCGACATTAATACAGATCCACTTATACTGCTTGAATTTCATTTTTGTCCTTAGTTAGTATTACTGTTCTTATTTTTTTATGCATCTCCCATCATGTCACAAAAAGCTTGTAGAACATTTTGAATAATTTCACCAGTTTCATTTCTCACAAATGCATACATCTCAGAAACAATTCCACTCAGCTTTGCCAGTTTCTTCATATTTTTAACATCTTGCAAAGTAACTATTTTGGAATGCTTCATACTAGAATTAAGTCGTTTGTTTGCTGGTTGCATAATAATCACTTCACTCATCTCTTTTCGTTGATCATCTGTCAAACGGCGATGTTGGCTGTAGTATAGTTGCAGTTCTAAGTTTACTTCATGATTGTGAATTAGATTTGATCGTGTCAGCTTAAGACCATCTTTTGATGCAGACAGGGACACTGGTATTAGTGAGCTGGACCTATAATTAGGCTTTATACTTAGGGTTGAGTGTGAGAGGGATCTGCCTTGTTTGGGTCAATCGGCATTCCGCAGACTCACATTTTCTTATGTTCTTATAGATTGGCAACCACATGGTAGATACCTTTGTTTTATCCGTGAACCCATCCCCTTGTTTCTTGGTGCTTAGCCTATTATCTGCTTCAATAGTACTGTACATCAAGACTTTACTCTATATAGGCCTACACTTCACGATTATTTTTTTGTTTCTTAATTCCGTAAATAACTTTTTAAATTGTTCAAATGTTGTTGTTGTTCCCCAAGCTGCCTGGCCGAACAGCCCCAAGACCCCGAGTAAGGCCAAGGCCATAACTGAGCGACCCCACAGAACCCTGCCTGCCGACCACAATAAAGACTGGGTGACCGAAGCCACTCCATGGCGGGGAGCTGAGGAGGGTGCGGAAACGCTCGGGAAACCAAAGCCCCACACAGGGCCCTGTGCCCCTCAGCAATTATGAAGAGAAAGTTGTGGGGTAAAGGAAAAATGTGACGCTTTGGCTTCCAATCTTGGTAGATTGGGAGGTAAATCCACAGAAGAGACGCCGTCACGTGAGATCTAGAAAATATATAAGTAAAAGGAACAGTCAGAGTAAGCTATGGGTATGGCAGAGATTGCTCAGTTCTCACTCTGATAGACCAGCCCATCACCACCATCATCAAATGTTGTAAAGTTTGTTAGCGTAAAAACTTCAGTAAATTTATGAAAAAAATAAGATATTCTGCTCACTGGTTCACATGTAGGCTATTATTCTATAGGCTAAGTGAAATCTAGAGTGTTGTATGGCAATTTAAGAAAAACTGAACTGAGTGATAGGCCTAATTTATGAAAAAGATATTCCGCTCACTGCTTCACATACTGTATATTGTTCTATATTTGTCAGCTTCACTTTGTTATATTGTTCGTTTTGCTATATTTAAGTCTAATAAAATATTTATAAGACGACGCATAAGACGACGATCGGGTGCAAATACCGTAGTGTTATTTACACGGTCGGGTGCAAATACCGCTCGTTCTATTTTCACGGTCGGGTGCAAATACCCACCCCGTTATTTTAAAGCAGACAGTAAGAGGCTAACTAAATTATACATCATTCTGGTGAAGCTTAATTCAGTTTTAAAATATTATTTTATTTAGCAAATATGCAGAGGTTAATTTGGATTATGAAGTCTAATTTTGTACTTTAGCACAATATGTCTTTTAATTGACAAATTCTTGATTTTAGCCAATCCAACTCACATAATTTTAAGATTATGCCAATTAATACACGTGGCCGTACCATCCCACCCTTCTGGTCGAACCTTCACCACTGGTAGGGATGGTTCGGCCGATTTAGAAACTTATGTTTCGGGAACTATAGCTCAAAAGAGAAAAGAGCTAATCAGGCTAAAGAACCAAATAACGAGGCAACATTTTAACATCAACTAGATTATACTACTGCTTAACCCTCCAGCCCCGGCTATGTATTATATATATATTCCTCGTAACCCGGGTGTTTTGGCCGAAAAACTTCTAGGCTAGGCTACCGTATATTCGTTAATCAGACTGCTTCCCGCATTCCCGCGCATCCCCAAGCGTAGCTGTGTTATTTACCTGTAGAATGGCATTAAGTAGAGCTCTCTAAGTGAACTGGTTGAGCTGTGATGATGATTTCATTGGAGATAACTTTATGGCCAAAACAGCCACTTTACACCACTTTTCGATACTTAACAACAACATACAGGCACACACGAACAAGCGACGCTCTCCTTCTTGTGGCCGGAGATGCGGGGCGTCGGTCCAGCCGGCTGTTGTTTACATGCGTCGGACCGACGCCTCGCACACGAAGCTCACAGGCTTTCAACCACTGGGCGTTCAAGAGGCCTTCCGGGTACCTGTTATATGCTTTTTTATGGGCGTTCAAGAGCCCTTCCGTGGTGAGAGGGTTAAACCTGAATTTAAATAATTATTTAAAAAAAAAGTGGCCGAACCATCACCGCTCTCCCCTAATTACAGTCGACCCTCATTTAACGGACCCCGATACAATGGACTTCGGATTTAACGGACTCTGTCCGTAGCCGGACAATGGACCCAGCAACGGACTTTGTCCGAAAAAAAGTCCGGTAATTGGCTGGCGCGGCGCACCATTTTCCCGGCAAACCCCAGTATTTCTATGGTTTTTATTTGTTTATCTCGGTAATGAAAGAAAATTTTTATTAATTTATTTTTATTTTTTTTGATGTGCAATATGTAAGGAAAGACATAAAAACACCCGGAAAGTTAAAAATCTTCATTTTCGAGGCATATTAACCCTTCCTACCCGGGCTGCCTTAGGTAAGGACAGCTCGGCAGAAGGGCAGCTACCCGGGCGTCCTTGTGACAGACAGTAAGCTTGCAAGCTTGATCCGAACGCCGTGCGTCGGACGAATGTAAACAAAGTCAGTCGCTTCGTCACCGCACCTCCGAAAACAAGAAGGAGAAGACTCGTTTGTTATTATACGTCTGTATGTCGTAGTTTCATTAGTGAAAAGATCGTCGTATTGCTAACATTGCCTGAAAATGCTCTCCACTAAAATCGTCATCACAACTGAACCAGTTGACTTAGAGAGCTCTACTCAACGCCAGTTTACAGTTTGGAAACCGCACTACGTTTAGGGATGCGTGGGAAATTTCTAGCGAAATTGACGATTTTGTGGGATTCGGTGCTGATGACAATGTTGATTTATTTGAGGGGGGTGATAGTAGTGATGATCGTGATGTGGAAGTGGTGGAGGAAGGTGCTATTGAAGTACCAAGTGTGCTAGAGCCAACCCCTTCGCCTAGTTTCGTAGGGCAGGGTAGGCCTAGCCCTAGCCCTACGCCAGGACCTTCCCCTTTGCCTGCCCGTACGCCCTTGAAAGTGGGCAAATACTTCTATAAACAGTCTTTAGTGAAAAGTGCAGCCAAGAAAGCACGCAGGGAGGCAGAAAAAGTGAGGGAAGGCGTAGATAGTGAGAGTGACGCCGACCCAGGCCTAGCAACCACCCGCATTCCTTTGTCACGACGCCTTGACCCGGGACGCCGGGAGGGCCACCCACCGTGAGCCTGAAAGAAATACAAGGGGACTAGTAATTCTTTGACATTGATGTGAGAGATTTCTAAGTGGGACCAAAACCCCTGACCCTGGTGCCCCTGATTTGACTGAAATCCCCACCCTATTGTGCCTGACGCATCCGTGTCTACCCATACCGTTGGTGGAGGAGAGGTCCATGACATTATTGAGTGCAACGTTTCCCTCTTTGCCCAGACCGCTAGTAAGGTGTGGATTAATTTCGGGATGGGCCATAATTTTCCCGCCGGTAAGAGTGGGAAATATTTGATGCCTTCCAATATTAAACGTTTTACTTTCAACCGGCCCAACATGACAGTTAGTTGAATCCAGTTGAGAGAGCCGACCAGAGACTCCCAGATCCTCTGCGTCGTAGTCAGACTGTGAAGAAACATGAACAGTTTCCTGCGAAACCTGTTGCGATTGTCCACACTCTGACTCAGAGTGAGAGCGGCCGTGTCCCAGACCAGCCCTATCCACTGAATTACTCGTGAGGGAACAAGGTTTGACTTTACCAGATTTACCTTGAACCCTAGAGTTTTCTATCTATCTATCTATTGCCTGATGCCGTGATCCCCGAAGGGGTGGCCACGAACGAACCGCCCCCATGCACCTCTGTCCCCAGTCAGTCGACGCCCCTCCCCCCAACCAGCACCGCCTTCGTTCATGTAGTTCCTCACTCCATCCTTCCACCTCATATTTGGTCTACCTCTCCCCCTCTGTCCCTCCACCTCGCTCTCGTACACCCTCTTAGTCATTCTCTCGCTTTCCATACGTTCCATATGGCCGAACCATCTCAAGTTGTTCCTTTTCACACTTTCCAGCACATCTACCTCCACACCACACCTCCTTCTTACTTCCTCATTAGTCTGTCTATCCCTCCATGTAACTCCGCACGCACTCCTTAAGTACTGTAATTAATTTCCACTGCTCTCACTCTTGGTCTGAGTCTCTCAACCAACGTCCATGCTTCGCTTCCGTAAGTCAGTGTCGGGATTACCACACTGTCATGCAAGGACTTCTTCACTTCCATACTGACCACCCTATTTCTTGTTACTGCTTTTAGCGTTCCTACAACCCTCTTCCCCTGTTGTACCCTCTCCCGCACCTCTTCATCCATAGTCCCATCTTTACTCAACACACTGCCCAGATACTTAAAAGAGTTGACGATCTCCATAGCCTGACCGTTCAGCTTCACCTCACACCCTAGAGTTTTGACATGATTTAAAATGATGTTGACATGTTTGATGCATAATTGTTGTGTCTCTGCCACCACCAGCCAGTCGTCTAGGTACCACAACACTCTGATTCCTTGTTTTAACAATGGCATCAGGGCTTGCCGGACTAATTTCGTGAATAATCGAGGTGCTAGGTTCAAACCGAATGGCATCCTTTGAAAAACAAAATTTTGGTGCCTGATCCGTAAGGCCAAAAACCTTTGAAATCTTTTGTTGACCGATACGTGCCAATAGGCGTCTGTCAGGTCTAGTGAACACATCCAACCTCCCGGCGGAAGTGTTAGCCTGATTTGGTGTACTGTTAACATTCGGAAAGACTCGTTGTGAATGTGAAGGTTCAGATAAGACAGGTCTACGACCGGTCTCATCTGAACACTGTCCCTTTTGGGAACCAAAAATAGTTTGGACGTGAATACAGGGTAATTTGGGGGGACCGGGATGATGACATTCTTGGCAATCATTTCCTGGACCAGTGACTCCACCTCTAAAGAAACAAAATTCGCCGTTGTCGGCTGACGTAAGCGAGGTCGCCGGAGCCACTGCCAAGTGATGCCCTTGCGTGCCACCATCCGTGCCCAAGTGTTTAACGGCCATGCTTGGTGACACGTTCGGAACGACCCAGTTAGCAGACAAGGGTTCGCCGGCTGTACTACCCTCGGGTCCGCCGGCCTTAAGGTTGGCACCGGGAGTGAGAGAGACTTTAGTTTTTGATGGTGGGGTTGGTGGTGCTGGACGCTTCGCCGGCTGGCTGGTGTTGGCCGAAGACTGGCCCTGACCTGGCTTATTATGGCCGCGTCCACTCTGACCTGAAAACCTACTCTGTCTATGCCTGTACTGACCTTGGGGGGAGTGGGAGGACTTAGGCGGAAGAAAGGGCTTAGATCCCCCTGGCTGAGCTTTAGCGGTTGGCCTGGGTTTGGGGAAGTTAAAGGCAGGTTTCTTAGAAGGGGTGGGAGTGTGTTTAAAAGCCTGCGCCATATTAAATACCGTTCGCCACACTTCAGGGGACATTAAAGAGGGAGTAAGCACTGGTGACATGACCACCTGATTCGCAATGCGATCAGGCAGTTTGCGAACTAAAAACATTCTGAGATCTTGTCTTGCTCGTACCGCCTCAAGCAAGGCGGTGCGTATGTCACCCAGAGATTGGATTGACGACTGGAGAAGCAGTCGCCGGGATAATTCAACCGATCTTCTGGCATCCGCGTCTGCGATTGCCTGAGTGGACCGAAGTAAAGACTTAGCTACCTGTTGAGACACTATGTATTGAGAGAACAGGCAAAAAGCTTTCCCCCTTAGCCTAAATTCTCGGTCTAGGTGAGTTGGGGTAGGGGTAGTGAAAGGGTCTTTTAGCTCACAAAGATTAATTTTAGGGGCAGCTAGGAAAGAAAACAAAGCTGACGGGACTCCGCCGGCAGAACATACCGGCATGGAGAACCACGAATGAGTATCTTGAGGGATCTGGTGGGAAGATTTGGAAGTAAATGTGGTTGCAAAGTTTTGAGCCTCTGTCTCCCAATCTACCCAAGGTCCTGGACCCAACTGCCCTACCTTCAAGACTGGATTAGTTGCTTCGTCTGTGACGGTTTGTAAATCAAGTTCAGGAGTGAGAGCTGACAGAGTCTTAATGTCATTAAACCCATCCAGCTTAGACCAGTCTGAAAACAATTTTGAAGCTGAGGCAGGGGGTAAAGCTGGCTTAGTAGCATACACAAAATAGTCTTGGTGATAATAACTAGGTATAGCCTTTATATTGACGTCTAGTACATTTCCCAAAATATCCAAGGCCCTTAATTTCTTTGATTTATTGCCCTGGATGACCCACTCACGCGGTACTGGGAGTTCCCCTGACAAGGTAGGTTGGGCGAGCTCTGGTTTAGTGGGGGTCAAAAGGATCCATGACTCGTCTGGTCCATAAAGCAAGGGCATAGCTACCTTTCTGAGAGGCGCCTTGTCTAGAGGGGGTGGATTGACATCCGTTATAACCCTTACATTCGAAGTGGTCAATGCCACCGTAGCAGGCTTAGTAACCACTGATGGTGACAGAGTGGGGGGGTTAGGGATCTTAGATAAAGCAATAGAAGTCATCAGAGGCCGTACCGTAGAACTTGTCGTGGGAGCCCCCAAGTCCACTGTGGGAGTTTCCTGTTGTTGGCCAAAAAGTTTAGATAAAGCATGACTAAATAGCCCATCAATTTACTGCGCAGTGACAAATTGAGTTGATGATGAACTTACTGGTGAATCATTAATATCCTGCGCGGCGTCCAAGCCTGAACCTGACTCTTGCCCTTCCATCTCCGAAATTATTGAAACCTCGTCTTTCTCCTCCTGATCCTCCTGAGAAGATCCCGCCGAAGCTGGGGTACCTTGCTGCCAAGATAAGTCAGGAATAGAGGATGGGATCGCCGCGTCCATGTGGACGTCAGCTACTGTGTGACTAGTTTGAGTCGGAAGTGGGTGGTCAGACCCTGGCCGAGAAAATCGCCAAACACCGAGGCCCTGGCCTACACTCTCTTGGGAGTCTGAAACACTCTCAATCACTCATCCCCCTGAACTCTCCAATTCCAGGGTTAAAATATTAATGGGTAAATCCTCTTTAGGGACAGGCACCGTACTGGACCCTTGAGACCTAACACAAACTCTGTCTGGGGTAGAGGTACGATGAGAGGCACTAGAAGCTGGCGAATGTAGGGAGGTCTTTCGTTTATGGGAATCCTTTTTGGAAGATTTATGGCTACGGTGTGACCGTGAACTACTCTTTGATTTGGAGGATTCATCGCCGTGACCACTGGTGGAACTTTCCGTCCTACTCTTCTTATCCTATGGTGAAGAGGCAAGACTAGATGACTGGCGTCTGAGAGGTGACCTAGACCGAGATCTCGCCCGAGACGCGGAGGCGGACGCCGGGGGTGTAGGCTCTCTTGGACGTTTCGGAGTAGCAGCAGAAGACACAGAACCCTGACCAGTCTCCGCCGGCTTGTGACTAGTGACTCGAGAGGAACGTTTAGGGGGAGGGTGTTCAAAAAGCAGTCTATCCCAAAGAGGGACGTTGTCACATTGAAGTGACTTATGAGCTACAATCGTAGTGTATGCTGACATCTGTTGCCTAACTTCTCTTAACGCGACCGCTGCGGTCTTATCATTGTCGCATAGGACCTTGACAGCTAATTGGGAGCAAAAGGAACAATTACGCATAACCCACAGACCCCTTGAACGGTCTAGACATTTAACACACTTTATGCAAAGAGTATGCGCAAAAATAGGGATACCGGCACAGGTAGGGGTAGTGCATAAAGCAAAGACTGGGGCCAAGGTAGCCATGACAGAGACTGGTGGGGAAAACTACCGCCGGGTCTGTATTGGTCCGCCGGAGCCCAGCTCTGGGAAATTTTTTGTTTCCAGGAATTAATGCTCATAAGGTTAACCCAACATGTTCGCACACAAGTGTTAATAACCCACCGGGTAACGAGATGTAATGACACAACGATCACAGCTCGCTACGCGGCGGGGCTCAGAATATCTAAACATATCTTTTTAAGAAAGTGAAGAATACCCTCTGACATAATATAACGGTCCAGCATGGCGTTTATAGTCTTTCTGGTGGTGACTGTCTCAAGATTCAATTTTGGAACAAAAACAACCCCCCATAAAGATGCTGGCCCTTGAAATATTTTAGTAGAATAACACAGGGCAGGCTGATACGAGATCTGATTTCTAACGAATTGTCACAAAAAGATCGCCGTAAGTATGAAGGCGGCGATACCTAAACGTATCACTTAATTAAGTGGTTAAATCGAAATTGAATTGTAAATTCCTTATTTCCTCCACCCAGGAGCACCCGCCGGGTGTAAAAAACGATGTTAACCCTAATTGAACCTTCAATCGCCGTAAGTGTAAAGGCGGCGATACATAAAGTATCCCTTAAAATGGATCGGTTAACTAACTGAATGACTTAGTTGTTCATCCCACCCTACCAAGGTACACCCGCCGGGTGAGATGTCAAAACGTTAACCCCATAAGTTCCTGTCCCCACTTCTTTGTAAAAGATAGCCGGGGAGGAAAGCCCTTAACAACAGCTAGGTTTTTCTTGTGGTTTTGTAAAACCGGGTAGAAAAACTACATAACATATGTTCGCATGAACAATGTTTTTAGATGGGTACAGCCATTCCGCCGGGAATCAAAGGGAGCCTGAAAACAGGCACCAACACAGAGACGCAGTCCTGGAGAGCCACAGACACCTCATCGCCGGGGACACAAGCCTGTGTTGAAACCACGTGTGGCCCAACACGGCTCTCGGCCGGGTTTTTTTCATGGTGAAACCGAGAAAAAACCCGCCGGAAGGAAACCCACCCCGATCAGACACCATCTGAACGTACAACGGACACGAAGGAAAGCCACGCACGACTAGCCTAAGTCCACACAATAATCCGTGGAATTAGCCAATACACAACTAAACCAGGAAACAAACATAGTCCGAGGAATTAGCCAATACACAACTAAAACCCGGATACACATGACACAGTAGGGCATATTTATAAAAATAAACAATAACACTTGTACATGTGGCAAAGCTACGAGCGGCTGGCTAGGCCTAAGTAGACGGCATAAGAAATTTTGAAATATACACAAAAACACTGGAAATATAACAACAGGAACCACCGCCAACACACCACTGTAGCAAAACCTTCCGGCAAAGGGAAGACTGACTCGGGACCCAGAAAAAACTTCACTAAGTGAAGAAAAATACGCTGGGAACGTCAGTAAGCAAAGCTTACCTCATCAGAAAGATAAAAGGCAGCAATAATTAATGCGTAATGAAAGCCGCCTGCATCACAAGCTAACTCAACTGTGAAACGATCACAAGTCCACAACAGGACCACGCGGGTACATCCGAAATAGATGCCCCAAACACACGACCCAAAATACACTGCACTGCGGGCAACCAGCCCAGGACACTCCTGCTACGCATATCCTAACCTTACTCGATACATCCCGGAGTAAACAAATGAGAAAAAACTCACTAGGGACGCAGCAAATGCGGAACCAGCGGAGCGTGGGGAGACACGTCCGGGCAGGCTGAGCGCAGAGCAGAGAAGGAAGAATGACGCCTGAATCAGCGTCTGGTCAAAGATCCACACAAGTACATCCACGATATGATGGAAAGCTTATTAGATAGTTATTCTTATTTTCTTTTTCTTTTTATTTTTTACGAAGTTTTTTCGTAGTGAGAACCCAATTCATAATGACTGAAGCCATGAGTGAGGTCGCGTGCGCTCATGATGAAGGCTCCTCAGTTTTTAAATGCTCTGCGCGGTAGATTCAAACTACGGCGGATTAGTGTTTGAAGAGGATGCCTTATGTAATAGGCATGTTCGTCAATGATGGAGGGGCCACTAATAAATATAAATATAACTTGTCTACTTTGGTCTTTTTTTTAATCTATGAATCATTTCTAGGGTAAAACACTGATAAAGCTACCGTCAGTCAAGGAAAGTACCGATTTTCATTTGCACATTACGCATATAAAAACTTTCTGTATACAACTTGCATTGGTATATTCGTAAAGAGCACACTCTAAACTATTCATAAGTCACTTGAAACACTAAAATCGGCTTACGGCAGCCATGTAATAACATGGTGAACCTTCGTGAAGTTGGCGCGAAACGGCAAATTTAGCGGTGGATAGAAATGAGTGCTTTCGTTCCGCTTTGCGGTACCGTGTTGAGCGGTGGAATGTACAGGCTCTCAGCCTATGCCCGAGAGGGAGTAGTTGGAATATAGAAAAAAAAAAAAAAAAAAAAAAACTTATAACGTTGGTAATTTAACCCTCTCACCACGGAAGGCCTCTTGAACGCCCATAAAAAAGCATATAACAGCTGCCCGGAAGGCCTCTTGAACGCCCAGTGGTTGAAAGCCTGTGAGCTTCGTGTGCGAGGCGTCGGTCCGACGCATGTAAACAACAGCCGGCTGGACCGACGCCCCGCATCTCCGGCCACAAGAAGGAGAGCGTCGCTTGTTCGTGTGTGCCTGTATGTTGTTGTTAAGTATCGAAAAGTGGTGTAAAGTGGCTGTTTTGGCCATAAAGTTATCTCCAATGAAATCATCATCACAGCTCAACCAGTTGACTTAGAGAGCTCTACTTAATGCCATTCTACAGGTAAATAACACAGCTACGCTTGGGGATGCGCGGGAATGCGGGAAGCAGTCTGATTAACGAATATACGGTAGCCTAGCCTAGACGTTTTTCGGCCAAAACACCCGGGTTTCGAGGAATATATATATAATACATAGCCGGGGCTGGAGGGTTAATTCCTATCTTTCTTATACTTCTACATATGATTCAGAAAGCCTTCAGCTTTGCATATATATGCATATTTTGTACATATGCACCGTAATAATACGTAATTCGAATACTTACCAAAGTTACCAACAGGTCGCTGTAAGGCCATCAGAATAGGAGTGTTCAATCTGTGGACACACTTGCCAGTTGTCACCAGATTCTTTAATTTATCACGAATAAAATAATAAAATGTGAACATTGCTAATACTTACTATATCTTTAGTTGTGATTTCAAAACATCAAGTATAATTTTAGAATAATTTGTCCTACATTATGGTGTTTAACAGATACATCTAATGGATATATATTTTATAAAGTAAAATTTCTATTTTTCATTGTAGAGTAGAATATTGTATACAGAAGATGCTGATTGGTTGTTGATTGATTTGTGTTGATAAAGTTGTGATAGCTTCATTATTCCATATATATTATTGAAACTCTAAACTTGTAAGCAATTTTAATGATAATGTGATCATCTAAAGTGATATACGAACCCTGAGAGCTAAAATATATCACATATAACACAGATATTATAAATTGAACACAATCTATCTATCTATCTATTGCCTGACGCCGTGATCCCCGAAGGGGTGGCCACGAACGAACCGCCCCCATGCACCTCTGTCCCCAGTCAGTCGACGCCCCTCCCCCCAACCAGCACCGCCCTCGTTCCTGTACTTCCTCACTCCATCCTTCCACCTCATATTCGGTCTACCTCTCCCTCTCTGTCCCTCCACCTCGCTTGAACACAAGCAAAATACAAATTGCTAAAGCCAACAAGTAAGCGAGATTTGTAGACTGACTGAGCCTCGGCTTACATCTCACCCGCCTTAGCCAATCACAAGCCTCTGTATTTTTAACATAATATACACTGGCTTCCTAACACCAGAGTAAGTCAACATGGTGGTGGTAAGTTAGAATATCAGCCCCTGATTGGCTGATAGCCTCGAGAACTCCGCTCTCTCGTCAGGCAGTCTACTCTCTCGCTTAGCGATTTTTCTTATACCTTTTTATTTTGTCTGTGTTCACTTTATAATATTTACGTTAATAGTGTATTCTATGTGACATATTTTATACCACGGTGTTCGGATATCACTCTAGAACATGACTCAATTGTTGAAATTGCTTGTAATTAAAGTATTTAAAAATTATATATGAAATAATGAAGATATCTTGATTTACTACTCATACTCTTATCCATTAGCCAATCAACAGCCTCTATAAAAAATTAGCTGCTTCTCAAGTCTGGCAGTCCTGTTCAGAGAAAAATAAGTAACTGAATGAAATGTCAATTTAATTATAAAAGCGTTGTTTAATTTAGATACCACTATTATAAATATATCATTAGCATACAAAAGAAGTTATATCATATACTATTTATTTTTTGCAACCAGTATTTACCATTTTGTAATGGATTTATTTCACAACACAATATTTTTTCTTGCTCTCTTATTTTAAATATACGATATAGCAGTGAGCAAAAATATATAAGAGATTATTATAATATATATGAAGAATATAGAGAGTGGTTGGGTAGCAGAGGGAATGAAGATTCCGAGAGACAGAAACGAGCGAGGTACGTGGAGAGTAAGAGGGTGGTGAAGAGAGTAGTGAAGGAAAGTAAGAGAAGAGTAGATGAGGAATTTGGAAGGAATCTGAGTGTAAAATGGAGGGAGAGTAAGAAACTGTTCTGGAAAGAAGTCAAGAAAGTTAGGGAAGGTAGCAAGGGAAACAGTAAGGGTGTGAAAGATAAGAATGGGAGAATGCTAGCCGAGAAGCAAGAGAGAGTCGAAAGATGGAGGGAGTACTTCAGTGAGTTGCTAAATGAAAGGAATGAAGAGCCAGCAAACATAGCTGGATATGGTATGGGAGGGAGAAGAAGAGAAGTAGTGGAGGAGGAGGTGGGGATCAGGAGGTCAGAAGTGTGGGAAGCCATGAAAAGAGTGAAGTTGGGGAAAGCACCAGGAACAGATGGAGTGTGTGGGGAAATGTTGAGGTATGGTGGTGAGATAGTGATAGAATGGGTATGGAAAATGTGCAAACTAGCATGGGAGAAGGGGAGTGCACCCGATGACTGGAAGACTGGCATAATAGTCCCCCTATAAGGGCAAAGGGGAAAGAGGAGTGGTGGTAACCACCGAGGAATATATCTTCTAAGCGTAGTAGGGAAGGTATACAGTAGGGTAGTGATTGAGAGAGTGAGAGTGAGAACGGAGAAATGGATAGGCGACGAGCAGGGAGGTTTTAGGAAGGGAAGAGGATGTGTAGATCAGATTTTTACCCTGAATTGTGTTGTGGAGAAGTATCTGGAGAAGAAACAAAAGGTGTATGTTGCCTTTATGGACTTGGAGAAGGCCTATGACAGAGTGGATAGAGAAGGTTTGTGGAAAGTACTTAGAATATACGGAGTAGAGGGCAAGTTGCTGAAAGCAGTGAAGAGCATGTATTAGGGTGCAAAGGCGGCAGTACGTGTGGAGAGTGAGCAGAGCGAGTTCTTTGACCTGAATGTTGTTTGAAACAGGGGTGTGTGATGTCCCCGTGGTTGTTTACTGTATATATGGATGGAGTCATGAAAGAAATACTATCAAGAGCAGTGGATGTTGGTGTATCGCTGAAAAGGGAGGGAATTGAGTGGAAGCTACCTATACTGCTGTTTGCGGATGATACAGTTCTGATGAGTGATAATGAATGGGAGTTGCAGGGTCTGGTAAATGAGTTTGGAACAGTGTGCGAAAAACGGAATTTGAAGGTAAATACGGGCAAGTCAGTGGCCTTCAGAATGGACAATCTGAACGCAGTTCACTGTATTCAGAAACAAGGATCAACGAGGTCAAGGAGGTTGCTAAACGTGTCGGAAGAGATTTTTACTCTAGCCAACAGACTAGACATTTATCTTCATGCATCTTATCTCCCAGGCGTAGCGAACGTCTGGGCAGACGCTCTGTCCCGGAGACAGAGCACGACAGTAGAATGGGAGCTCAAGCAACCCATTTTCAACCTAATGATTGCAGAGCTCTCCCATCCACAAGTGGATCTGTTTGCGTCCGAGGAGACTCACAAACTCCCTCTATACCTCACCCGCCGGACGAAAATGCCGGCAGGGGGGCCAGACGCCCTAGTGACAGACTGGAACAGATGGAGCTCCATCTATCTGTTTCCGCCGCCAGATGCGTCACTAATGTGCCACGTAGTGAACAAACTACGAGATTATCGAGGCTTAGTCTCACTAATCGCGCCCCTGTGGCCGGCGCAGTTGTGGTACCAGCAATTGAAAACGTGGTGCCCGCACCCGGTGTCGCTCCCGGTCGGGTATTTCCACTTAGACACGATTGGCAACCTAGCGACCTCGCTGACTTTTGCAATATGGACATTCAGGAGGCCAAGTGGCTAGCACCATACGGTAGAGATGTGACCAATAAATTATTAAATCAATATACTCAGTCTACGAAACGACAGTATCACTCACATTGGCAAGCCTTTACTTCTTGGATCATCAGAACAGAACAGACTGTGCCATCAGTAGCTTTAGTTTTCAATTATTTAAATTATCTGTTTGAGCAGAAACATTTATCTGTGGTAACGTTAAAAAATCACTTAACTGCGATTAGAGTGCCCTTTTTAGACCTTACAGGTCTCTCCATACCGGTGGCGGAGGAAACAGGTTTTATGAGAACGTGTTTTAAACTCCGCCCACCTCCCCGTCAGCTCATGCCTACTTGGTCTCTGGACAAAGCTTTGTCTTTACTTCACTCCCGTCTGTACCAAAATACTGCAGATTTTGCATTACTCTTAAAAAAGGCTGTTTTCCTTTTGGCTTTGGCCACCGGGAACAGAGTGTCTGAGCTGGCGGCGATGAGCAACACACCTAATTGCCTTAGGTTTGGTAGACTTAATGAATGTATTTACATTGCACCTTCCCCGGGATTTGTAGCCAAGAATGAGCACAGTGCACACGTTTTCTGAGTTCACGGTGCCGGCGTTAAAAAGGGGAAAGGTGCATCATAATCTATGTCCAGTGCAAGCTCTAACCAAATATTTGAGAGTAGCTCCTCTAAACCCCCAAGGTGCTTTATGGGTAGCAAGTACGGGTAAACGCTTACTGAAACGGCGATTAGCCTCTCTTCTGGTCGAAGTTATTAAAGAGAGTAATCCCGGCGTTGTGGGTAGGGCCCACGATTTACGCAAATGGGCAGCCTCTTTACGTTTCCTGAAAAAAAATTCAGTAGAAGATATTGCGTCCACTCAGTTGTGGGCGTCTAATCATACGTTTTTGTCTAGATACTTGTCAGTTGCTCTAGATAAATCTTCCTTACCATGTATAGCTTTAAGGCAGAGGGTCTAGGTGGCCCTGCAGTCACTTTTGTTTACTTTCAAGGGAAAGGGGGGGGGGGGGGTGCAGTCAGTTGACATAGGACACCCTAGACCCCGCCGGAGTGTGAGAGCTGTGATACAATTTATGGTTAATGTGATATGAACATTTCTCAGCGAGAAATTGTGCTAGTACAATGTTAGTACAAAACAACGGGGTTGTTATAAGTAGTTTTAGCTGCGAAAGCAATTTAATATTAAAACAGTGAAGATCTTTTGCAATTTATCTCCACGATTATTTTGGGGTTTATTATGTGCACATATAAACTGATAACTTGTTATTTTTGTCACCACTCGTTGAGTGGGGTGCCTTTGTAACTACAGATCTGTTCACAGAATCTTCAGAGTTACCCATTTTTTGTCAGGCAGGCTTCTTTGAAGCACGCACCTGCCTGAACCCCTTTCTTGTATATATCCGGCCTACGCCTTATTAAATATATTTTCAAAAGTAAGAATACTATGTGGTTGTTTTTATTATCTGCTTTTCTAGAGTTATGATATGATTACGAATGTCCCCCTCCAGTCTTAGAAATCAGGCATGTTCGTCAATGATGGAGGGGCCACTAATAAATTATAGGTTTGACTCCTGTAAGGAGATAAAGAAAACCTAATATTTGGTAGTGGCCCCGTAATCATTGACGACTGGGGCCCTCCCGACCATCCCCTTCCCATTCGTTGATGTATTGAGGATTTTGGTTTACTTGATATGTCAGTGAAGGAAGAATGACGCCTGAATCAGCATCTGGTCAAAGATCCACACAAGTACATCCACGATATGATGGAAAGCTTATTAGATAGTTATTCTTATTTTCTTTTTGTTTTTCTTTTTTACGAAGTTTTTTCGTAGTGAGAGCCCAATTCATAATGACTGAAGCCATGAGTGAGGTCGCGTGCGCTCATGATGAAGGCTCCTCAGTTTTTAAATGCTCTGCGCGGTAGATTCAAACTACGGCGGATTAGTGTTTGAAGAGGATGCCTTATGTAATAGGCATGTTCGTCAATGATTACGGGGCCACTACTAAATATTAGGTTTTCTTTATCTCCTTACAGGAGTCAAACCTATAGTACAGTATAAGGGAGATAGATAGACGACAGACATTTGATGCATAAATAAAATTCTTAATCATTTATAGATAGCCTATCTAGGCTTGGGCTGCCACCTGTGTATGGTCCCGACTTTTCCGTGTTGTGGCCGACTTTGGAACTTTTGGGGTTACCGTGTCTAAATGAATCCGTGTATATAAAACGCGTGTGTATCGACACCTGACTGTACACTATAAAAGCACTGTAAAAAAACAAAAACTCCATATAATTCTCCCTATCGATGGCAGCCATGCCAAAAGTGTGGGGTAAAACTCTAATTAGGCCCCCTACTGAGCACTGGCAAAATAGATGCTGATTTCCGTACGACTGTTATCTACAACTAATGGTGTCGATTTTGGAGTGACAAGAGACTGAAACTGCACGTATGTGTGGAGCACTCAGTCTTAAAATGTTATGTATGTATGTACTGTATGTATGTAGTGTAATACTGTACAGTACAACAAAGTCCCACCATAATACAGGGCAACATGCTGGAGGTAGGCACAGCGCTACCAAGGCTGCCTGCTAAACTTGTAACACTGTATTGTTGATAGCAGCTTAGCGACTTTGTATGGTACATCACCCATTACGGTAAATCAACCCCCCCCCCCCCCACCTTCTCAAAGCCTACTTTTTACTTAACATCATAGAAGTGTAAAGTAAATGTCCTCTAGAATTCCCAAAAATTATGACCAAGGTTTTTAACAAACTATTGAATTTTACTGACATCCATGTTATCATAGTACAGTACTGTATATTTGCACCCCATGGCAATTCTCTAGGAAGTCAGCATTCTGGATGTACAAGTATAATTATATCTTCTCTCCTCAGCAATTCAACATAGTGGACCTGGCAACCAACCTGACCCACCGTTTCTCGGTGTTAAGTGGCCTTTCTGTAATCTCCTTCGTCTCCGCCCCCGTCAATGAGTCCAACCGCCGCCCCTGGACCAGAGTCTCCAGGAAGAGGTAAGGGAGGGGAGAACCTTCCCACTTACGTTAAATCTACAACCATGGTATCAACTCTCCCCAACCCACTGAAGGTCACGCCACTGGGAAGAGGAGATTGACCTCTTTCATGAGACTTTAGGGCTTTTATATTTTTCTGACGATTTTTCCTAGACAATAAATGCCCTTCCAAACTGCCATGTAAAGTATATTCAGTTGTAATTTTTTTTTGGTAGAAAATTACCTATGCCAGAGGCAGGGACTGGACCAGATTCTCCGGGAAAAGGTAATATAGACAATACTGTACAAAAGTAAAGTACAGTACAGTACTGTACAGTAGAGAAAGATTCCTTTAATCTGGCATCTTCAAAGTACCAATTTCTTGTCCGAAAGGAGCTGAAAACTCTATTTTTTTCTATAATCCATGTGCTTTTCATGAAATATATAGCCATTAATTATGTGTTTCTAACCTATTTTTATATGCTTGAAGGATAAACAGGGGTGATTGACAGCATATTTTCTATAATTATTATATGCCATCCAATAGGCTGCCTCTTATATTTGTAATGTGTAGATTACATGGTATTCTGAACAATATAACATTAATTAATTATTGAGGGGAATGAGGGGTCATAGGTAGCAGTTAAGAGTGAATGGGGTACTGAGCGAAGAGTTCCCAGTGAAAATTGAAGTTCACCAAGGTATAGTGCTGAGCCCATTACTATTTGTTTTGGTCCTGGAGGCTCTGTCAAGGGACTTTAGAACAGGACTCCCATGGGAGTGTTACTTGCAGATACACATACATACAGTACATACATAAAATTTTAAGACTGATTGCTCCACACATACGTGCAGTCTCAATCTCTTGTCCTAATGGCGGCGTTCCAGGTAACCCTGTTAAGGGCTGCTTCACTTGTCAAGTTTTTTAATTTGAAATCGGCACGTATAGTCCGATCCCAAATCTTTCTCGGTCCACCCCTTGGTGCAGCTCCCTCCACAATCACAGACCTTAATTTTTTCACCCAATTTTGTTCATCCATTCTCTCCATATGTCCATACCATCCCAGTCTACTTGTACGCATCACCTCGCTAATACTCTTTATACCTCAACATTTATTATTCTATCCTGCAGCCTGGCCCCACACATCCATCTCACCATTCTCATCTCATTACGTTCCATTCTGTTGACATCCTCTACTTTAACGGCCTGTGTTTCTGAGGCATACGTCATTGCACTTCTAACATATGAGGCATACACCTTTCCCTTCAGGGGGAGAGGCATTCTTTTCATGGTCAGAATTGGCAGCAGTTCTCTGAACTTCCCCCAGCCACATCTAATTCTAGCGACAGTGGCAGCCTCGGCCCCACCACCGGCAGAGATGGTATCTCCTAGGTAACAAAACTTGTCCACCAGCTCCAATGACTCATTTCCAATATTCACAGCCACAGGATCATCACCTAACAGGCTAACACAAGCTCGCCTTTGCACACTACGCACTCAAATTTCTCTATGTCTGACTTATCTTTCGACAGGGGTCCCTTTATTCTACTATAGCGCTTACTCCCATGGTGCACCCAGCGTCGACAGATGCTACATTGAATCGCGTTAGCGCCCACACCCTTTCCACACACTGCACATGGGTATGCACCGCTCTTTTCCACATTGCCTCATCTCAATCTACAATGCATAACCTTGGTTTTGTTAATATTGACTCTTAAACCCTTGCTCGCCATGCCCTCTCTCCAGGGGGTAAGGAGGCCTTCGCCTATGGTGGAGGAAAAAAAGAATATGCCTCTCGCATCCTACAGCGTGTCGTACAAGGCGACTAATAGGGGGGATGGTTTTAGACTTGCGGACACACAGCCATTACTATACAATGAAGCCTTATTATTGGCGCTGGCATTGTTCATATGACAGTGCTGTGACAGGGCTTCATTGTTCTTGTTCCAAGTTGCCTAATGGCGGCACACTGGCGGTGGGTGTCGCTCCCTCTGGACCCGGACCTGGCGCCTTGGGCCTAACCTGGACGAAATGGATCTAGAGGGTACAGTACATAGTGTTTCCCCGGACTGGCACTTTCCGCCCAATAGTATAGGGGCCCGAACCTGGTGGTAGCGCTCCAGGATGCTGCCCTGTCATTCGGCGAAAAATACCAAGCTAGTCGTAGTGCCTCTTTATTATGGTCTTGGAGGCACTGTCTAGAGTTTTTAGAGGCGGACTCCCGTTGGAACTGTTTTATGCAGACGATTTAGTCCTAATAGCTGACAGTATGCAAGATGCTGAGGCCAAATTCAGAGAGTGGAGAGAGGGCATGGCGAGCAAGGGTTTAAGAGTCAATATTAACAAAACCAAGGTTATGAATTATAGATTGAGACGAGGCAATGTGGAAAAGTGTGGTGCATACCCATGTGCAGTGTGTGGAAAGGGAGTGGGCGTCAACTCAATTCAATGTAGCATCTGTCGATGTTGGGTACACCATGGGAGTAAGCGCTGTAGTAGAATAAAGGAGTACAAAGGAGCACAAAGGAAATCAAGCAACAACAGATCTAGTGACCCTTCTAGGTTGCTTGTCCTCCAAAACACTGAGGATCAAGTGTCCAAACAGTGGTTTAGAGTGGGTAAGGGAACATTGGAAAGGGAATTACTGCCCTGGAACTAATGTCCGTGGCAGGATTAGGAAGTTAGTAGGGGACAGATGGGTTAGTAACTGAGGGGGGGATAAAATAAAGTTATTAATTTAGAAACGCAGTCAGTCGCGAGTTTGATGCGAGATATTTGTCTAGGCGGAGTTTAAATTAATCAACGGTGATGCAGTCTATAACGTTTCGGGGAAGCCCATTCCACAAGTTGACAACTCGATTGAAGAATAAATTCTTAGATTCGTGTGAGTTAAAAGATTTACCAATAATTTTGCAACCGTTTCCCCGCGTGTAATTAGATTGGTCGATAGTGAAGTACTTACTACAGTTCATATTGTCGATGCCTTTGATGATTTTGAACACTTGAATTAAGTCACCTCTTAATCTGCGCTGGGTTAAAGGAAATAGATTTAATTCTCTAAGACGCTCTTCGTATGGTTTGTTCTTTAGGCTAGGTATAATTTTGGTAACTCTACGTTGAACTCGTTCCAGCTTGTTTATATCTTTTTGGTAATAAGGGCACCAGGATTGAACGCAGTATTCCAGAAGAGGGCGGACTAAGGAATTGTAAAGGGTTAGGATAACTTCTTTGGATTTATGCTCAAATGACCTGCTTATAAAGCCAATTATTTTGTTTGCCTTCTTAACAACTTCTGAACATTGTTGACTCGGTTTTAGGTTACTCGATATTGTTACTCCCAGATCGGTTTCTCTGTTTACATTCTTAAGCTGAGTGCCATTCATCGAATAGTTTGCTTTCTCATTTAGGTATCCGATATGTAGTACTTTACATTTATCCGCATTGAAACTCATTTGCCAAATTTGGGCCCAACATGACAATTTATCTAGATTGTGTTGCATATCGTCAACTTGTTCTTTTGAGAGTACTGTACGCTATTTGCAATTTTTGTATCGTCAGCAAATTTTGAGATTGTACAGGTGAGACCCTCATCTATGTCGTTGATGTAAATTAGAAAGAGAATTGGTCCTAGTACCGATCCCTGGGGTACCCCGCTACTTACATTGGTCCATTTAGATGCCTTACCGTTTATGACTACTCTTTGCTTTCTGTCGCTGAGCCAATTTTCTATCCATTTCAACACACCGTCTTGTATTCCATGCGCTTTTAGTTTTAGCAGTAAACGTTTGTGGGGAACTTTGTCAAAGGCCTTTTGAAAATCAAGGTATATAATATCTACAGCTTTACTCTCATCGTAGAGGTTGAGGATATCGTGGAAGAAGTCCAAGAGGTTTGTTAAACAGGAACGTTTTTTACGAAAGCTGTGTTGAGTATCTTTAACCCTTTATTAGCGGCTCACCACTTAAGTCGTATTTAATAAAGCTGGACTATGTGGCGGCGCTCGACATAACTCGAGTGGCAATTTCAGCACGTAATGTGGCTGAGAGAGAGAGACAAGTGGTGGCAGGAGACTAGCGAGCGTATGACTGCTCCAGACCACCGCGGCGAACCTACTGACACAAATCTCAGCTCCCTCCTCCCTCTCTCACTCGCTACATACTCAATTATGTACCGAAAGTACCGAATTACCTGCTTTTTGCACTCGCGTTGCACGGTTATTGCAAGAAAACTATCCATCATACAAGGATCGTTATGGTGTCATTCGAAAGCTCTGTTTATGCCCTTTCAGGGATAGATACTTGTTTTACGTTCTGGGTCTTATTTAGGCATGAAAATGATCACGTAAACAGCCCTATTTTGGCTAAAAACACCCCGCTGGGCGGTACATAAATAAACCGCATAGGCCGCTCGTAAGGTGTTAAGTATGTTATTTTCCTCTAAGTGATTTACGAGTCTGTCTCGTATGACCATTTCTAGCATTTTACATACAACTGAGGTTAAGCTAATTGGACGATAGTTACTGGGTAGGGATTTGCTGCCTTTTTTTAATATCGGTGTTACATTGGCTAGTTTCCACTGATCGGGCATAGTTCCAGACTGCAAGGATTTATTGAATAGTAATGTCAGTGGTTTGGAGAGCTCATCCTTAGCTTCCTTTAGAACTCTAGGCGAGATTGTATCAGGTCCAGGCGTTTTATTTACCTTGAGTTTATCTAAACAATTCAATACTTCTCTCTCTGTAACGGTGATATTGCTTAGAAGGAACCCCTTCTAACCCCTTCAGGAAGGGACCCCTGCCGAAGGATAAGTCAGAAATAGAGAAATTTGAGTGCGTAGTGTGCAAAGGCGAGCTTGTGTTAAGTGATGATCCTGTGGCTGTGAATTTTGGAAATGAGTCATTGGAGCTGGTGAACAAGTTTTGTTACCTAGGAGATACCATCTCTGCCGGTGGTGGGGCCGAGGCTGCCACTGTCGCTAGAATTAGGTGTGGCTGGGGGAAGTTCAGAGAACTGCTGCCAATCCTGACCATGAAAAGAATACCTCTCCCCCTGAAGGGAAAGGTGTATGCCTCATGTGTTAGAAGTGCAATGACGTATGCCTCAGTAACATGGGCTGTTAAAGTAGAGGATGTCAACAGAATGGAATGTAATGAGATGAGAATGGTGAGATGGATGTGTGGGGCCAGGCTGCTGGATAGAATAACAAATGTTGAGCTGAGGAGACGTTTAGGTATAAAGAGTATTAGCGAGGTGATGCGTACAAGTAGACTGGGATGGTATAGACATGTGGAGAGAATGGATGAACAAAATTGGGTAAAAAAATGCCAGGCTGTGATTGTGGAGGGAGCGGACCGAGGAAGACCTGGGATCGGACTATACGTGCCGATCTCAAATCCAAAAACTTGACAAGTGAAGCAGCCCTTAACAGGGTTGCCTGGAACGCCGCCATTAGGACAAGAGACTGAAACTGCACGTATGTGTGGAGCACTCAGTCTTAAAATTTTATGTATGTACGTATCTTCTGAATTTGGCCTCAGCATCTTGCATATTGTCAGCTATTAGGACTAAATCGTCTGCATAAAACAGTTCCAACGGGAGTCCGCCTAGTTCTTTTCGCAGATAATGCGCAGGAAGCAGAGGCAAAGTTCAAAAGATGGAGGGAGGGTATTTGCAAAAAAGGGCTTAAGAGTTAGCTTAGATAAAAGTCCTGATTAGTGGAGTAGGGCGTGGAACTATGGAAAGAAGCGGTGACTATCCATGCGCAGTTTGTGGGAAGGGGGTGGGAAATAACTCAATTCAATGTTGCGTCTGTAGTGACTGGGTACATAAGAGATGTAGCGGGGCTAGAGGACCTTTGACAAAAAATCATAGAATTTGAATGTGTAGTGTGCAAGGGAGAATTTGTGTTAAATGACACGCCTGTTAGTGATGATTTTGGCAGTGTAGCGCTAGAGTGTGTGAATAAATTCTGCTATTTGGGCGATGCGGTTTACATACATACATACATAAATTTTTAAGACTGAGTGTTTTTCACATACGTGCAGTTTCAGTCTCTTGTCCTAATGGCGGCGTTCCAGGCAACCCAGTTAACCCGGCAAGCGCGATAGGCCTCACGGAAGGCTTCCTATAGGGAACGCGATAGGCCTCACGGAAGCAAGACCATAAAAAAAGCCTTCCATAAAAAAAAAGGGCCTATCAAAACAAAGGAATTTGTCTCTAGGTGAGATAATTCCCCTCCAGTACTCATCCATGTAAATCTCAGCCACCCCCCTCCCCTCCTTCCCCACCTTATTCCCCCCTCCCTCCCCTCCTCAATTATCACCTATTTTTCCTCTTATTATCATCATTTATCGGTTATTTTTCTCTCCCGCGATAATGTAGCACAAGTGGGTTGCAGAAAAGATCGTTATGCAACACCCAGACACCGGCCCACACCGCCCCGCTCGTCTCAGTTACCTCACAGACAGCGAGAGAGGAGGGTTGCCTGTGGCTCTCTCTCGCCTGAGATTATGACCGGGTGGCCAATATCTTCGTTTTTCACCACCCAAATGCTTTTCCCACTTATTTTAGCACTCTTGAAGGTTCATATATACATCATATATGTAAAATAAAAGCATACCGAAAACAAATAATGCTCTATATTGTAAATATAACGAATTCTGTCAGAATCCAAGGCTAGAAATGCACAAATAACTACCCTAGCCCCTAGGTCTATTTCGCGCTTGTCAGGTTAAGGGCTGGTTCACTTGTCAAGTTCTTGGATTTGAGATCAGCATGTATAGTCCGATCCCAGGTCTTCCTCGGTCCATCCCTTGGTGCAGCTCCCTCCACAATCACAAACCTGCATTTTTTCACCCAATTTTGTTCATCCATTCTGTCCACATGTCCATACCATCCCAGTCTACTTGTACGCATCACCTCGCTAATACTCTTTATACCTAAACGTCTCCTCGGTTCAACATTTGTTATTCTATCCTGTAGCCTGGCCCCACACATCCATCTCACCATTCTCATCTCATTACATTCCATTCTGTTGACATCCTCTACTTTAACGGCCCATGTTTCTGAGGCATACGTCATTGCACTTCTAACGCATGAGGCATACACCTTTCCCTTCAGGGGGAGAGGCATTCTTTTCATGGTCAGGATTGGCAGCAGTTCTCTAAACTTCCCCCGGCCACACCTAATTCTATCAACAGTGGCAGCCTCGGCCCCACCACCGGCAGAGATGGTATCTCCTAGGTAACAAAACTTGTTCACCAGCTCCAATGACTCATTTCCAAAATTCACAGCCACAGGATCATCACTTAACACAAACTCGCCTTTGCACACTACGGACTCAAATTTCTCTATTTCTGACTTATCCTTCGGCAGGGGTCGCTTTATTCTACTACAGCGCTTACTCCCATGGTGTACCCAACATCGCTACATTGCTACATTGAATTGAGTTAATGCCCACTCCCTTTCCACACACTGCACATGGGTATGCACCGCTCTTTTCCACATTGCCTCGTCTCAATCTACAATGCATAACCTTGGTTTTGTTAATATTGACTCTTAAACCCTTGCTCGCCATGCCCTCTCTCCACTCTCTGAATTTGGCCTCAGCATCTTGCATACTGTCAGCTATTAGGACTAAATCGTCTGCATAAAACAGTTCCAACGGGAGTCCGCCTCTAAAAACTCTAGACAGTGCCTCCAAGACCATAATAAAGAGGAGGGGGCTTAACACTGAACCCTGATGGACTCCAACACGGACTGCGAACTTATCGCTCAGTACACCCTTCACCCTCACCGCACTTCGCGAATCCTCATAAATCTTCATTATCACACGCACCAGCCACTCTTCCACACCAAGTTTCCTCATAGCCCACTGCACAACATCTCTAGGCACCCTATCAAAGGCCTTCTATAGGTCTACAAACACAAAGTAAAGATCCCTACCTTCTAGTAAGTATCTTTCCTGTATCTGCCTGACTATGAAGATAGCATCGGTTGTACTGTACCCCGTCCTGGCATAAAACCAAACTGCATATCATCAATGGAGATGTTTTGCCTGATCAAACCCTCAAAGACTCTCTCACAGACCTTCATGATTTGGTCGAACATTTTCAGGCCCCTATAATTTCCTCTATCTAGCGCATCTCCTTTTCCTTTGTATATACTGTATTTACTATTACACTTTTGAGCCAATCCTCTGGGATTTTCTCGTCTTTAATAATGGTGTTTATCAACTCGGTGACTAAATTTACACCAGTCTCCCCTGAGGCTTTTATCATCTCAGCGACAATGTCAGATCAACCTGGAGCTTTAGCGTCCTTCATTTTATTGATTTCGTCGCTCACTACAGCTGGTGCTATCAAAGGAGGGGGCCCAGATATTGGTTTTTCGATACTAAGCTGTTCCTTATCCCATTCAAACTCTACATTTAGCAATCGTTCATAGTGTGCCTTCCAAGCTTCTCTGATTTCATTTTCTGCATACACAATCTTCGCATTATCATTTCTAACACACTGTTAACCTATAATATCCCTACTGTCATTTTTAACTCGCCTAGCTAGGTTGAAGATCCCATTGGGATTGTCAGTGTTACACACTTGTTCGAGGACCAGGTCCTTAATGCCTTGTTTAGCATTGTAAATAACTCTTTTGGCAGTTCGTTTAGCTGCCTGGTATTCGTCCCAACTTCCATGCTTTGAAGCATCTCCATTTCTCTTTCACAGCATGTTCTACCTCATCGTTCCACCACCAGGAGGTCTTAATCCTGGAGCGCGTTCAGTCTACCCTATCAGGCAATCCTGTTTCTGTTTGAGCAATCCTGTTTATGATCGCGCAGACTGAACGACATTGATAGCCAAACATTGATTCTCGTCGCTGATTGGTCAGTGGCTATGAGCACGAAATTCAAATCTTGTTGGCGATGTCTGCGAAGGTTTTAGGCCTGTTACAGTGCTTCTTCGGTCTATTAATTTCAATCAAAGTCAAATGGTTTTGTCAAATCAATACATTTTAATATTGGATATTATTATCCATCAATATAGACTATTGGCTAAGGTAGTCACACTGTCAGCTACAGTCAGCAGCCTTGTTCAAGCTCAAGACAGACGGTAGGCTAGGCTACCATCAGGCTATTATATCTTATAATCTTATTAAGAAATGTTGACAAAGTTATTACGGTCCTTATCTGGCAAAGCTAGCTCTTTCTTCCCCGTGTAATTTTCAAACAATTCTCCGTTAGTCAATTGGGGAAATAAAAAGTAGATGTTCTTTTCCTGGCGATGTATGACTATGAATATGCTAAACTATAGGCCTATAGTTTATATATATTGGCTATGTAGCCAGGCTGAATTAAATAGTAGCCTATATAGGCTATATTATCTCTTCCTGGCAATGTATGTATAGGCATACTTTCTTTTTCTGGCGATCTATGTGTATATAGGCCTATAGGCTATTTGCAAGCCTATATTTATGGAAGGTTCATAAATATTATTTTTTAACCATTATGATTACCTTGCATATTTAACTATAGCGTGGATAGCCTACCTTACTAAACATAGCTTAACTGACCTATCATACTTCGATGCAATTATGCCTCAGAAATTGTTTTTAAGAAATGTAAATAGAGTAACGATCAATAATAGACAAGCGCCGAAAAACCTGTACAGCAAGCTAGGCTATAACCCGTTAAAATATGGGCTATCATTCAATTGGCACAGTAACAACTGTAACATTACCGATATATAACTATAACAATGAAATACAAACCGCATAAAAAACATAATAATCAATCAATAATATAGACAAACGCCCAAAAACCTGTACAGCAAGTTATAACCCATTACAATACCGGTACATCATTGGCATAGTAACATTACCAATATATAACGATACAAATTAGATAATAACTGCAAAAACAAGAACAAACATTAGCTCATCGAGCCTCGAACCCTTGCGAGTAGGCTTACGGATTTAAAAGCGAAGTCGTTACCAACTAGGCTACGCTTACCGCACTGAAGGCCTGACGAAGTAGCTGTGAGACTTGCGCTCCAAGCTGCTTGTTTTATGTTATATATAGCAAAATGGTCACGATAACTATGATTTTTATAGGTGTGCCACCTTATAATTGAGATTGCGACACATACATAACATGGATAGGTAGGCTAATTAAGCTTAATTATGATAATATAATGTAGAGGAGAGATTTAGGCCTACTGTTATGATAGCTTTGCTAGTCACCTCCAGGGAGTGGTAGCGTGATCGCCGTCTGATTGCAAACAATCACAAACATGATTCGTCGAATCAGAGGCGATCACGTTCAGTAGAGCTATCCCGTTTGCGTGTTTGGGTAGACTGAACGCGCTCCTGGGGTGACCCTTTGTTTTCCCACAAACCTTGTCAGTGGCAGCGATAAGGCTATGCTTAAGAAAGTTCCATTGACTATTTACATCGTTAGGCGTATCTATCTATCTATCTATATGCTCAGGCCCAATCCCCACTTTGGGGGTAGCCGACTCAAGACAGAGCAAGAACAGGGAAAACACAAAAACAACATAAAACAACAAATAAACACAGATAAAAAACACAAACTCACACACATCCAGGTCACCCAGGAGAAGACCCAGAGACCAGGGTCACCAAGGTCGCTCCAGCACTCTCCCGGCCCCCGACCACCCGGAGAGGTTCCAATCTCGGCAGGCAGACATGCAGCGGAGCCAAAGCCACAAGCCCTCCCACCACACTTCAAGGCGCACCCTTCATATTAATCGTCTCTCCGGGCCAGGCGCCTGATGGACTATTATCTAGTCCAACTTGCGCCTGACCCCTTACTCCAAATGACCACGTGTTCACTCAACTATTCACAAGCATTCTCCATTCACTCCTGTCCACCACCACTTCCCCTGCCTGATCTATAGTCATTCCTCTATCATCCAAAGCCTTTCTTACACAGTCTCTCCATCTCAATGGGGGTCTTCCTGCCCTTCTATCTCCCCTTGTACCTGACTCACATATTCTCTTTGTAAGCCTTTCATCTCCCATTCGTTCAACATGACCATACCAGCTCAGCACCCTTCTGTCCACTCTGGCTGACAAATGTTCCTGCTGCCCCACTCTCCTACGTATCTCTTCATTCCTCAATCTGTCTCTACGAGTAACTCCACACATACTCCTCAAGCAGCTCATCTCCATCACATCCAGCCCTCTTTTCTCCTTTTTCTTCAGAGCCCATGTC
Source organism: Paralithodes platypus (assembly GCA_032716605.1). Classification (NCBI taxonomy): domain Eukaryota; kingdom Metazoa; phylum Arthropoda; class Malacostraca; order Decapoda; family Lithodidae; genus Paralithodes; species Paralithodes platypus. Next base: position 3,303,555 of record CM064578.1, on the reverse strand, counting down.
TCAGCCCCATACATCACTGTTGGTACAACAATTCCTTGATACAGTGCACTTTTTACTTTCACTCCGAGATTTCTCGTCTTCCACATACTTCCCATTGCTCCGAAAACCTTCCTTCCTTCACACACTCTCTGTTTTACCTCCACTTCCATGCCTCCACTCCTGCTTATCGTTCCTCCTAGATATTTAAAACACTCTACTTGTTCCAATATTTCCCCATCCAGCCTCACATCTAGATTCACCCTATGCTCTCCCCTATTACACACCATTACTTTACTTTTATTGACGTTCACCTTCAGTTTCCTCCTTCCACAAACCACACCAAACTCTTTGACTACCCGCTGCAGTTTCTCATCAGAATCCGCCACCAATGCTGTGTCATCAGCGAACAGCAACTGATTCAACTCCCAATCTCTACCATTCTTTCCTACTAAACCCAATCCTCTTCCCATAGTTCTCCTTTTCACCTCACTCACCACACCATCCATAAACATATTAAACAGCCATGGTGACATTACACAACCCTGTCGCAAACCAACCTTTACCTCAAACCATTCACTCAACTCACCATTTCCTACTCTCACACATGCTCTGCTCCCTTCATAAAAACTCTTAACTGCTTCTAACAAATTTCCTCCTATTTCATAAATCCTTAACACCTTCCACATTGCTTCACGGTCCACACGATCATACGCTTTTCCAAGTCCATAAAAGCCCAAAGTATCTCCTTATGCTTCTCTAAATATTTTTCCCATAACGGTCTTACTGCAAACATCTGATCCACGCACCCTCTTCCCCTCCTAAAACCGCACTGTTCTTCTCCTATTGCAACTTCCGTACACTTTATTTTATCCTCTCTATCAACACCCTGCCATACAGCTTTCCAACAACTGACAATAAACTAATACCTCTATAACTTGAACACTCCTGCCGATCTCCCTTCCCCTTGTACAACGGCACAATACATGCACTCTTCCAGTCTATTGGTACCATTGACACAGCAAAGCACACATTGAAAAGACTCACCAACCAATCTATTATCACATCTCCACCCTTCTTTATACACTCCACAGCAATACCATCCAAACCGTCTGCTTTTCCCACTCTCATTTGTTTCACTGCTTCTTTCACCTCATTTTCCTCAATCCTTTCATTCATTCCCTGCCACCTGGGTGGCCTGGGTAACCTATCTCCATCCACCTCTGCTTCAATCACTGCTTCTCTTCCATCTCTTGTATTTAAGAAAGATTAAAAATACTCGGCATATCTTTTCCTCACTTCAACTGGTCTATCTATCTATCTATTGCCTGACGCCGTGATCCCCGAAGGGGTGGCCACGAACGAACCGCCCCCATGCACCTCTGTCCCCAGTCAGTCGACGCCCCTCCCCCCAACCAGCACCGCCTTCGTTCATGTAGTTCCTCACTCCATCCTTCCACCTCATATTCGGTCTACCTCTCCCCCTCTGTCCCTCCACCTCGCTCTCGTACACCCTCTTAGTCATTCTCTCGCTTTCCATACGTTCCATATGGCCGAACCATCTCAAGTTGTTCCTTTTCACACTTTCCAGCACATCTACCTCCACACCACACCTCCTTCTTACTTCCTCATTAGTCTGTCTATCCCTCCATGTAACTCCGCACGCACTCCTTAAGTAATTCATTTCCACTGCTCTCACTCTTGGTCTGAGTCTCTCAACCAACGTCCATGCTTCGCTTCCGTAAGTCAGTGTCGGGATTACCACACTGGTTCCACTAGTAATTCTCCATTTTCATCTTTCACTGACTCTTCCCTCTTTTGTCCTCCTTTTCTTACTTTATTTACCTCCTTCCAGAACATCTAGCTTCCTTATTTCTATTCGTTTCCTCCAGTTCACTATGAAACCTATCCCTACTTCCTTGTTGTTCAGCAGCCACACTTTCCTTTTGGGTATGTATACCTTATTGCGCTTAAGATCTCTGTATAAGCTCATGTCGCACACAAGTAGCTTATGCTGGGGGATACATTCTTCGCTCGGGATTACCTTTACATCTCTAACCAGTTTCCAGTCTTTCCTGTTAACCAAGAAGTAATCTATCTGGCTACTGGAGACCCCAGAGTTATATGTGATCAGATGGCTCTGTCTTTTCTTGAACTTCGTGTTACACACAACCATGTTAAGTGCAACGCAGGACTCCAATATTTATTCGCCTTCCAGATTCCTCCTTCCGTAACCATTTCCTCCATGTACCCCCTCGTATCCATCTGCAGATGCTCCCACGTGACCATTCAGGTTCCCCCCCCCCCCCCACGATTGTTATTTCATTCTCCGAGAGGCCTGAAATGACACTGACGGTGTCATTCCAGAAGTCCTCTTTTATCTCTTTCCGTAGACCAGCCTGTGGGGCATATGCAGATATCACATTCAGAATTCTTTCACCAACTTTCAACTTCAGAACAATCAGCCTTTCACTAACTCGTAATCTGAAGCACACTTTCCGCCAGCTCTTCAGCCACCAGAACACCCACTCCTCCTTTCGCTTTTTCAGTCTCCACCCCCATCCAGTAGCTCCTATATCTTTTCTTTTTTACGACAATCCACTGTACCCCATGCCTCTTCCAGAGTGTTTCCTGGGTACAGCAGACACCCACTCACCTCCTCTCACTTATCTCAGCCACTTCATTTGCCCGCAGATTCAAACTACCAACATTCACAGTATATAAACAATACATAAGATCAGTGATGGAATACGCAAGCCCAGCCTGGGCTTCTAACCTAGCTGAAACACATCATAAGACCTTACAGACTATTCAAAACAAAGCCCTGAAGATCATTACAGGCTGCACAGCTACTGCACCCACAGATCACCTACATCAAGAAACCAAAATCCTCAAAGTCAAAGACCATCTGGACATGAGAGGCACTCAATTCCTGGCAGCAGCCTCCACGAACCAAGACCACCCACTAAACTACATGGCAACACACCCACAGACACCAAGAAATATCAAAACAACACCCAGCACACGGTATCACACAATTATTGTCCTCTCTCCCTCCCTGCCCACCCCGAACCAACATCCAGAAGCACATCCATACTCATATCTCTCACCGATCCATCCACTCACTCACAGACAACACACAGCTGCATGCACGACCTCCCGAAATCCATCCTTCCGAATCCTCCCTTCCTCGCGAGGACAGAGTCCACCTGGCCAGGCTGAGATGCGGACACCATCCAGCTCTCCTGAGCTATCAGAAGAGACTGGATGACTCCGTTGTCGACGCCTGCCCGGGATGTAACACAGCACCCCATACCATTAAACACATCATAGAAGACTGCATTTCACACAACCACTTACGCCAACAACACAATCTACACTCAATGAGAGCTCTGTGGGAAAGCCCGATCGTGGCCATGGCCTTTCTCAGGGACTCGGGGCTGTTCGGCCAGGCAGCTTAGGGAACAACAACAACAACAACAACAACCAACATTCACACTAGCAAGTCTGAGATTGTGGGAGGCATTTGTCCTTGTCCTTGTCCGCCGGAGGTGGCGCTGAAGCTGGCTTCATTGCTAGAGTCAAAACTGGCTGGGGGGGAGTTTAGAGAGCTGTTGCCTCTCTTGACCATGAGAGGACTCCCACTTCACCTTAACTCTTCTCGCCCGGGTGGCCTACGTAGCTCTATATCGAGCTTTCTCCATGACACACGGGTGGCATACATAGCTCCCTAGCCTTATTTCATGGCTTGAAACCACTTAAAACTGCACTAGAGAAAGTTTTGTTGGCTTATCGGGTGGTCTGTATAACCAGCAAGAACAAGAACACACAGCCAGTCAGTCATGTGACTCCTGCTTGCATGCAGGCCTAACGAAAGATTGTACTTGTTGAACTTGAGTCCCAAACGAATCATGAAAGCAGACGACAGTGACTTAGGAATGGTTACAATGGTGAAATAAATCAATAATCAATATTATTACATACGGTAATCCATAATCAATACAATAGACCGACATTTATCAGGCATTCCTACTAACGGCAGCGTCAAAACAACAGCACCAATTGGCCAGGCATTAATTAGGTATAAAATCAGAGAAAATGCGGCAAAAATTAATTCAAACTGCCCGCCATGCGCATCGTGGATCGCTGTCACACTCAGCGTCGTCTGCTTACTCTGTTTTTGCCAGAAGACATAGGCCTAGCCTATATATCTCCACAAAGAAATGAACTAACCTAGGTTAGATTTATATCAGGCAGCAGTTTTCATTGTTATCTTGTGAATAGTCTTATCGATAAGGAATAACCACATAACCTTAGCAACAAGTTGCTAAGTCACTAGCTAGCCAGACCAAAAAATGGTCTAACCTAATTAGATATATATCAGGAGGCAGAAATAACTTTTACCTTGTGAATGGTGAAGACTAGAATTTTCTCTACTAAGTACTTTTCGATTGAGCAAAATAATAAAAGTTGTTTTGGACCCGTGGTCACTTCTTTGATTATCGATTGGGCCCCTGAGTCAGCTGACGTGTTTGTGTGTCGCGGACCGTTCGGCACAGAAGCATACCAGTAAACATAGCAAAACACAAGAGATATGAGGTTCATGAATCGGTTTGGTCAAGATTACTCGGTTAATATAAGTTTATGAAATATACCTGGGATATTCTCGCTATCCAAGCAGCTCAGTTGGGGTTTTGTGAGTACAGTATCTACTGTATAGCCTAGGCCTAAGAGTAACTCTCAATACAACAGAATTACTGGTTATACGGCATGCTCTCCCCCCCGAGCGTGCCGGATAAACGGCGCTCTACTGTAATCAATTGTTGAACGAATGTAAATAGACCGTAGCCGTGGCCGCAGCTACTGTGTCACCGCATTCGAACAGTTCTCAGTATCACAACAAAACAGCCAGTCTTATTTACTAATGGTTTTCTCCGTCAATGACGTGAGAGCCTTATATATATATAAGGGCTCCCCAGGTCCTCAGGAGATGGCCCGGAGCATGCTTACCACAACCCGAATACTGTACATAAAAAGAACATCCTAGGGGATATCATTTACTTAGTTCCAGGGAACGTCATCAATTAGGGAACCACCTAGAAAAAAGAAAATAAATAAAAATGTACTGTATTAGGAATTCAAAGTGCGCACCACAATATAGGCTTCCTGCGCATGTCCACCAGTGCCCTCTCGCGGCTGGTTTCGTTCTTCTTCGGGTTGCATTCATGCCGTGAGGACGTGCTTATAGTTTCTTTAACCCTCCAGTCCCGGCTATTGTATTTATAATTTCCCCGAAACCCGGGGGTTTTGGCCGAAAAACGTCTACGCCTAGGCTACCGTATCTTTGTTATTTTGACTGCTTCCGCATTCCCGCGCATCCCCAAGCGTAGATGTGTTTCGTACCTGTAGAATGGCGATGAGTAGAGCTCTCTAAGTCAACTGGTTCAGTTGTGATGACGATTTCCATGGAGAGAACTTTGTGGCGATATCAGCCACTTTTCACTACTTTTCACTACTTAACAATAACACACACCCACACACGAACAAGCGACACCTCTCCTTCTTGTGGTCGGAGATGCGCGGCGTTGGTCCAACCGGCTGTTGTTTACATGCGTCGGACGGACGCCTCGCACACCAAGCTTACAGGCTTTCAAGCTGCCGGGGCCTCAGAGCCCTACCGGGTTCCGTGGGCGCATTTGTTATGGGTTTCTCAGAGCCTAACCGGGTCTGGTGGGTTAACCCCTCCTACCCGGTTGTCATTTTAAAATGACACCGCGGCAGATGAGCAAGAGCCCGGGTGTCATTTTAAAATCTGTAAGCTTGAAAGCCTATTAACCCTTTTCCCGCACGGGCTCGCCCTCCTAAGGACTTTGTTGAGATCCGGGCGATATGGCCGAAAAAGGTATTTAACCCTCGTGACCCGGGCTGCCTTTCCAAAGGACGGAGGTCGTATCTGGCCGAAAAACGTCTAGGCCTAGGCTACCGTATCTTTGTTATTTTAACTGCTAGAAATTTCCCACGCATCTATAAACGTAGTGCGGTTTCCAATCTGTAGACTGGCATTAAGTAGAGCTCTGTAAGTCAACTGGTTCAGTTGTGATGACGATTTCAGTGGAGCGAATTTTGCCGCGATGTTGACAATATCGGAGCTTTTCAGACACTAATTTCGTCTGACGTCACAACAATAACATTGATCCGACGTCTCCTTATTATTTTCGAAGGTGCGGTGACGCAACGATCGGCTTTGTTTACATGCGTCGGACACACGGCGTTCAGACCAAGCTGAATAGGCTTTCAAGCTTACAGATTTTAACAGGACACCCGGGTTCCTGCCCATCTGCCGCGGTGTCATTTTAACATGCTGCCCGGGCCAGGAGGGTTAATAGGCTACCCGTATCTCTGTTATTTTAACTGCTAGAAAATTCCCACGCATCTCTAAACGTACTGCTGTTTCCAATCTGTAGACTGGCGTTGAGTAGAGCTCTCTAAACAACTGGTTCAGTTGTGATGACGATTTCCGTGGAGAGAGTTTCGAGGCGATGTTAGCAATATGGGACACTTTTCAACACTGAAATTGTTTTAGCAGACGACACAATAACAAACTCCGATCTTCTTCTTGTGTTTGGAGGTGCGCGCATCGCCTCCGACCGGCTGTGTTTACATACGTCAGACGCGCAACTTTTAAAACAAGCTTAATAGGCTTTCAAGCTTACGGATTTCAAGGGGACACCCGGGCTCCTGCCTAGCTACCGCAGTGTCATTTTAAAATGCTGCCCGGGCGGGAAGGGTTAAGCTTGGTTTGAAAGCCGTGCGTCGAACCGTATGCAAATACAGCCTATCAGAGCGACGCGCACCTTCGAAAACAAGAAGGAGAAGTCCGACTTTTGTTGTTATTGTTTTGGAGAATAAGATTAGTGTTTATGTTCGATATTGCTAAAATCGCGGAAAAATGCGCTCCACGGAAATCGTCATCACAACTGAACCAGTTGACCTAGAGAGCTCTACTTAACATCAGTCTACAGATACGAAAGAGGGCTACGTTTTGAGATTTTTTTTAATATTCTAGCAGTTAAAATAACATAGGGCTAGGCTTATTACGACATTTATCGGCCAGATCCCCCGGATCTCAATACTGTCCTTAGGATGTCGAGCCCGGGCAAGAAGGGTTAACCCTTCTTGCCCGGGCTCGCCATCCTAAGGACATTATTGAGAGCCCCGGGGATATTGCCGAAAAACGTCGTAATAAGGTAGCCGTATCTTTGTTATCTTAACTGCTAGAGAATTCTCACACATCTCAAAGTGTAGTCCTGTTTCATATCTGTAAACTGGCGTTGAGTTTCATATCTGTAAACTGGCGTTGAGTAGAGCTCTCTAGGTCAACTGGTTCAGTTGTGATTACGATTTCCGTGGAGAGAGATTCGATGCGATGTTAGCAATATCGGACATTTGCAGACACTAATCTCGTCATAGCATACAACAACAACAATGATCCGACGTCTCCTTTTTGTTTTCGGAGGTGCGGTGTCGCAAAGACAGGCTTTGTTTACATGCGTCGGACGCACGGCTTTCAAAACACGCTTAACCCTCTCACCACGGAAGGGCTCTTGAACGCCCATAAAAAAGCATATAACAGCTGCCCGGAAGGGCTCTTGAACGCCCAGTGGTTGAAAGCCTGTGAGCTTCGTGTGCGAGGCGTCGGTCCGACGCATGTAAACAACAGCCGGCTGGACCGACGCCCCGCATCTCCGGCCACAAGAAGGAGAGCGTCACTTGTTCGTGTGTGCCTGTATGTTGTTAAGTATCGAAAAGTAGTGTAAAGTGGCTGTTTTGGCCATAAAGTTATCTCCAATGAAATCATCATCACAACTCAACCAGTTGACATAGAGAGCTCTACTTAATGCCATTCTACAGGTAAATAACACAGCTACGCTTGGGGATGCGCGGGAATGCGGGAAGCAGTCAGATTAACACATATTCGGTAGCCTAGCCTAGACGTTTTTCGGCCAAAACACCCGGGTTTCGAGGAATATATATATAATACATAGCCGGGGCTGGAGGGTTAATAGGCTTTCAAGCTTACGGATTTTAAAATGACACCCGGGCTCCTGCCCATATGCCGCGGTGTCATTTTAAAATGACAACCGGGCAGGAAGGGTTAACCTGTGCCACTTGTGTCTCTCCGTTTGGTGTCGCCTGCTTACCTCTAGTGAGTCATTACTACTAATATAACATAGGAGGCAACCTAGACATGCTATTGTATTGCACAAATTCCAGGTGTAAGGTGATTTCATTTCCGGAATTATGATACACGCTCGACCTGTGTACAGACACTACTCCTGGCCCAGATGGATCATAAGCTCTCATCCGTCACCTCCATCTACGCGCGCTACAACATCTTTTACAATTGTACAATCAATTCTGGATTAGTAACTATTTCCCACCGTCTTGGCAGCATGCTTACATTATACCTAAGCCTGGCAAAGGTCATAGTCTTCTGACGAATTACAGGCTGATTGTACTTACCTCGTGCCTCTGCAAATTAATGAGGATCAATCCTCAACTTTTACATTACGCTGAGTCACATACCCTACTATCCCCATATCAGAACGCTGGCCGTTCTACACTGCACTCACTTATTCGCCTTGAACACCAAGTACATGATGGGTTTTCCAAGAAACAACCCACAGTGGCGATATTCTTTGACATTGCTAAGGCGTAGGACACAACATTGGAGACACAGAATTTTAAAAAATTTACACGATTCTGGCATGCGGCGTCCTCTTCCCTGCTTTCTACAAAATGTTCTCTCTAGCCGTACATTCTAGGTAAAAAATAATGGTCTTCTATCGGACATTATGCCACAAACTAGTGGAATACCGCAGCTTACTCCTTATTATGGCGATTAATAGTGTCATGCGCTGCCTCCCTCCTGACATATCTTATAGCTTGTACGTAGACGATTTCGCAATATATTATACATCTCCCTGTCTGACTCATATACAACGGCATCTTAACATTGCTCTAAAATCCATCCACTCTTGGGCATCCACTGCTGGTTTTAAATTTTCTGCTGAAAAGACTAACGCTGTTGTATTCTATAGATACGTTGACATTTACGTAAACATTCCATTACTCTCACCATGGGAAATTCTAACATTCAGATCCTTCCACATACCAGGTTCCTTGGTATAATCTTTGATACTCACCTCAATTGGAAAAGTCACATTGCCTGCTTAAAGGCACGTTGCCTCCAGAGATTGAATGTTCTAAAATCAGTTGCACAAGTTCATTGGGGTGCTGATCGCTCTATGCTTTTACTGTTCTACAGAGCTACCATCCTCTCAGCCCTAGATTATGGTAGCCCTGTCTATGACACGGCCTCTGCTTCCACGTTAAGAACCCTCGACAGTGTACACTATCTGGGCGTCCGAATTAGCTCAGGGGCATTCCGTTCCTCTCTAATCTACAATATCCTATGTGAGGCTGGGATCTTACCTCTCGCCAATCACCGTCGATTGGTCCTAATGCGTACGGCTGTACTCCTCTGTCATGAACCAACTCTACTAGAACTATTCCATTCCACAGATAACTATCGTTCAACCATTCCGGTGCCAGTTTGGATTTATGCCGGGACGTGGCACAACTGATGCTATCTTCACTCTTAGGCAAATGCAAGAGAGGTACTTAGAGAAAAACTGAGTTATACCTAGTTTTTGTAGATCTGGAGAAGGCCTTTGACCGGGTGCCCAGGGAGGTAGTGCAGTGGGCTACGAGAAAACTCGAAGTAGAAGAGTGGCTGGTGCGTGTGATAATGAAAATGTATGAGGGGTCACGGGGCAGCAGTTAGAGTAAACGGGGGCCTGAGCGAAGAGTTCCCAGTGAAGGTCTGAGTTCACCAAGGTTCAGTTCTGAGCCCATTACTGTTTGTTTTAGTCCTGGAGGCTCTGTCAAGGGAATTTAGGACAGGACTCCCATGGGAGATGTTATATACAGCCCGGGTGTCCTTTTAAAATCCCTATGCTTGAAAGCGTGTTTTGAAATTCGCGCAGCGAAAATTTCCTTTGCAGGGGCGATCGCAGCGCCACCAAGCCTCAACTACTACCGTTATCAGTTCCTACGTGCCCGCCATAGCGAGTTATAGCAAAAAAAAATCGTCCGACGCGTCCGATTCCGTGTAACCTCCCGCGCGCCCCAGTGCTACCCCGCTCGCTACGTCTACGCCTGTTGCAAGCAAGAAAGAGGCTAAACGCAATAAAGCAAAGGTATTATTGAGTGATAGTGCGATTGAGAGAGAACTTTTTGCCATCGAAGAAAGCAGTGGCGAAAGCTTGATCGATAAAGAACAGTTTATTAGTGCGAGTGAAGACGATGATTTTGTGGGGTTTGGGGATGATGACAATGTTGACTTATTTGAGGGAGGAGACAGTAGTGATGATTCAGTGTGCTTGAGCCTAGTCCTACCCCGTCGCCAGCTTTGCGTGGTCAGCCTAGGCCTAGCCCTAGCCCGGGACCTTCCCCTTTGCCTGCCCGTACGCCCTTGAAAGTGGGTAAATATTTTTATAAACAATCATTGGTGAAAAGTGCGGCCAAGAAAGCACGCAGTGCAGCAGAAAAAGCTAGGGAAGGCGATGATAGTGATAGTGACGCCGACCCTGGTCTAGCAACCACCCGCATTCCTTTGTCCCGACGCCTTGACCCGGGACGACGCGCGGGTCACCCACAGCCCCCAGCTTCATCTCGCCTTCAGGATAAACAAAGGGCCTCTACAAGTGGTACTAGTGGTGCGGCATTATCCTCCCACAGTGTCCCACCACAGCCCCCGCATCGTAGAGCATTATTTGGAGCGGAGAAGCCCTCGGCTCGCCGCAAAGGGAGCCCAACTCCCGAGGCTGAGGCTCCCATTGTTCCACCTCCCGCAGCCTCCCGTCCCCCACGCCGCTGACGCCCGGTCACTTCGCCAGATTTGTCCCCCGAAGAAGATGCTGACGACCCCAACATTGCCCCAGATGACCTGACATCACCTGAGGAGGAGGAGGATGTGGAAGAAGAGGAAGTCCCAACACGACGAGTTCGAGGGCGAGGTCGTGGGCGTGCGGCTCAACCTGCCGACGCCGCTGCCCCTGGGCGTGGGCGTGGGCGGCGGCCGCCTGGGCGTCCGCGTGGGCAAGGGCGTGTGCCTGCTGCGCCTCCACGTGCGAGCTCATCTAACTTGTTTGTCTGGACAGATGGGGTAGATTTTGAGCCAGATTGTCCTACCTTTGACGAGCAGCAAATTGGCTCAGGGGTGTCACCAGCATATCCCTGTGGCCCAGATGCTACCCCTAGTGAACTTTTTTGTGGCTTCTACGACAATGAAGTCATGGAATACCTCGTCGAGGAAACCAATAATCATCATGACATCTGTGCTAACTTTCTTGGCAGGAAGACCAGTGCCACGATGGTGGCATGGAGAGCTGTCACTGTGGCAGAACTGTATTTATTAGTGGCCCCTCCATCATTGACGAACATGCCTATTACATAAGGCACCCTCTTCAAACACTCATCCGTCGTAGTTTGAATCTACCGCGCAGAGCATTTAAAATTTGAGGAGCCTTCATCATGAGCGCACGCGACCTCACTCATGCCTTCAGTCATTATGAATTGGGTTCTCACTACGAAAAAACTTCGTAAAAAATAAAAACAAAAAGAAAATAAGAATAACTATTCAATAAGCTTTCCATCATATCATCATAAACCTTTACGGGACTCGGACGAGGGCTCCCATTCAGAGAGTATACCGAGCTCGCAAGCGAGGGACAGCCACAGCCAAGGTGTATGGCGATACTCACAGTCCTGGCAGGACAGAACACATCCCTTTGTGACTCAACTAGTGCTGACGTCCACCGGGATGCCGATGTACCATCTTCTATCCCAGTTTTAACATGGCAACATGTGGAGGTCCCGGTATAATACGTTAAGTATATAGGGGATTATAGGTAATAACACAACACATTAATTATTGGATAAGTGATAATAAGTATAAACGTACAGGTATATAAGTACAGATATATGATAAGGCTTGTAATAAAAGCCTTAGGAGCAAGGTGATATATGACTTGTGTGATCTAATATATCTAGGGGATATAGGAGCTTGGCTATAGAGGATGAGTCTGAGTCTAGAGTCTAGAGGGAGTAAAGAGCTCTGACTCTCTCTGGCTGAGGTCTGTTGAAGTCTAACTGAAGATGCCTGAGTAAGAAGGCATCGACTGGGTTCAAGGATGCTGAAGCAACACAGCATCAACTCAGCATTCTGGTATGACGTAGGACCGGATAAATACCTTATACAGTTTACATTTACAGAGGAAATGGGTGTTGATTTAAGTGGAAGTAACAACAAATATATTATATGTTAAAGAGATAGATAAAGTTATAGGGAGTTCAATAAATGAAGAATGTTTAATAAGAATGTTGAGAGTTTAAAAGTTACAGGGATAAAGGCATATAAGCAGTGAGATATATGTATAGCAATATATATGCAGGGCTTATAATGTCATACTACATTCGCCGGGGGGTAAAAGAATTGATCTCACCATGATCAACTATAGTAAAAAAAAAAATGACTCGTCCGTTGACACATCACACCGTATCAAAATTGTCCATTAGACCTAGATCAAGGGTGTGAGCTACCAACAAATTAGAATAAAGGTTTATGTTAAATAATATAAATATATAGTTGAGTATAAGGAGAAGATTACAACTGCTATATATAACACATGGCAGGTGTAAACTTACATAGTAATACAATCTAACATCTGACAGTGGAAAGAAATAATACCCTAAGCTGTTCCACTGACGATATAAATATACTGTATATACATATAAAGAAATATATCCAAAAAAAAAAAACTTAAAGTGCTCTATTCCTCGCGTAGGCTTCAAGAGCAGCAATGCAGAGATTCAGGCGAGAAAGAGCAAACCAAGAGACACCTAGGATGATGATGATAATGAGCATAGGAGTACCAATCGCTGGGATGGCAATGTAAGGGTGATAGTATTAACAAAATCCATAGGTAGAATTGACTTGTTGATCAATTGAAGGGTTTTTAAATCAGGTGAGTTGATGTGAAGTTTAGATATATTAGCTGATATATTTGGGAGAGTGAGAAACATATCGTTCACATTGTATAGTTGATAGAGTTCAGTAAGGTGGTAATTTGTGGGGTAAATGGTTACCTTGGAAGAGGTGATAGAGCAAGTGTCAGGTATAATGATGAGACCAGAAATTACCTGATCAGAAGATGGAATATCATTCTGACAGGAGATGGAGATGGTAGTGTCAGAAGGGAAATAAAGGTGATGAGAGTGAGACACATGAGCATGATAGAAGGGTTTCTTAGCAACTTCCTTGAACTGGCAATGTTCTATAATGGAATTATTGTGAATCAAGGCACTAGCACAGCCGTCAGCATGGAAGGGGATTAACTTGAGAGCAAAGGCTGGGCAAATGGCCTGGGATATAATAGGGGAGTGACAGAGAGTAGAGAATGAATAATCATCCAACCAGGCGTGGTGATTCTCGGAAGTGGAGATGAACAAGTTGCTGAAGGAGTTGTCCAAAGAAACTAAATGATTGTTGAGGAAAAAGGGGAAAGGAGTGATCATGTAATGAGCGAAGGAAATGGATGATGCAAATGGAATAATAAGCATATATTCATAGTATACATGTGGACATCTATATATCCATATAATAGTTCAATTTGGTCAAGCGGGAACACTGGTAAGAGGCGGAAGTCATTGCCGGCCTGAGTGATGATTTTCCTCAGACTACTCAAGGGAAGAAGATCTGAGCTCACTATACCGTGTTCAGCATCGTTGAGGGCGTTTAAGAGTCTACCAAAGTCTGACTCTAATTTCATAGAGATAAAATAAATGTTGTCAAGTTGGGTAGAGATTTCTAGAATGTTTTCAAGAAATGAGGTAATATCAGAGAGTTCATTAATGGTAGATTCCGCTTTACTCATGAGAGATTGTAAGTCGTTAACATGAGTAGAGATTTCATTAATAGTGTCTATTTGGATCTCCACTAACTTTTCTTGGCTTCTGAGGGTATTTTCTACTTCACCGATTTTATCAGCGATGGCGTTCACTTGGTCTTCAGTAGCTGTCCCGAAGAGAGAAGACAACAGGTAACCTCCTGCATCAATAAGTCCTCTCTTGTTCCTAAGTCTAGCTCGTTTGGATTCTGACCTTGGTCTTCCTGGGGGTTTAAAAGGAGTATAAAAATAACAGTAAATATTATAGAGGAGTAAAAAAAAAATATATAACTTGAGAGTGTAAATAATAATTGGAGTTTGAGATTTAAAGGAGTAAAATTTTAGTAAAAAATTGAGATAAATGTGAACGCTATGAATAATGCGGACACAAGGAGTAATGTGAACACAGGGAGTAAAGTGAACACAAGGAGCAATGCGAACGCTTTTAGATAATGCGAACGCTGGGAGTAGCCACATCTAAACATGAAATATGAGATATCTATGCAAAAAATAAATAATGGACAACAATTTGGCCAAGAGTACACTAAATATATTCACAAGATAAATACATAGTTAAATAGATATATAGGCAAACTTGGTGTATTATGAGTAGAAAATATTAGGTTTAATATTATTCTGAAACAAAAGTTGAGTTATAGAAGTATAATCCACTAGAACATTGTTTACACTCCTAGTTCTAAGATTATAATCATGGGTCGGGGCTTGTAGGATTTTATCAGGGGATTGGTTGATGGGTATGATATCTTTGTCCATATTTTCTTGGACACAGTTTAAGTTTCTGTGCACTAATTTGAGGTGGTTAATGCTACTCCTGGATTCTTTACCTTTCTCCAGATGTCTAATGACTGCAATGTTGTGGCGAATACTGATCACACGATAGGGGCCTTCGAACAGAGGGTCTAGTTTATCAGCCCTGTCGTGAATTCTTGAGAACACAATGTCTCCAGGTTTCAGTTTTTGTTGTCTATTAGATTTGTGATTGCTTTTTATCATTTGGTTAAGGTTAGTTTATTCATGACTTGTTTATGAATTCTTTTAAAGGTGTTTATATGATGAGTTATGAAATCCTGAGTATATATGGGTTTAATCTGTGCATTGAGCATGTGGGGTAGGTGTTTGTCTTCTCCAAACACGATGAAATGAGGGGATTCACCTGTGGAGATATTAGGCAGAGAATTCATAGTGCATTCCACGAAGGGGATAAATTCGTCCCAAATTTCATGATCCCTGTCAAGACAAATGTTTTTCAATTCATGGAGTATTTTACGGTTAGCTCTCTCAACTAGGCCGTTACTCTGTGGTGAGTAAGGGGCAACCCTGATGTGCTCTATCCCGTACTCATCACACATCTTAGACATAGTCTCGTTCACAAACTCCCCGCCATTATCTGAAAGAATAAATTTAGGTGAGGGGTATTTGCAAATCACGTTATTTACAAGAGTTTTAACGATAGTATTGGCTTCCTTATCAGGTATGGGAGAGAGAGAATGGAGTACCTAGAGAAATGATCCGAGGCTACGAGAAGATAATTCATACCACTGTTAGTCTTAACAATTTTCAAAAGGTCTATGGCAATCAACTGGAAAGGTTTCTCTGGGACAGGATAAGTTTTGATATTAGCTTGGGGTGTAAGCTTAGGGTTAATTCTGGCACAGTTCTCGCAAGCGTCTATGTGATTATCTATGTCAGATTTCATGGACTTCCAGTAGAATTGTTTTTGAGCAATGAGCATAGCCCTTTCTTTGCCAGGATGACCGACAAATTTAGAACCATGAAGATGAGGGAGTATTTCTTCTACTTTATTGTTGGGTACAACTAACTGCAGAATGTTCCTTTCAAGTTGATGTTTGCCTTTGATGAGTTGATTACGAAATAGCGTGTACACTTACACGATGTTATCAAATCATCTTCCCATGATAAGCCAGACTTAACGGATGAAGAACAACGATCTCTGGTCTCAGAGATGGAGGTTGAAGAGTCCAGTCACCTTCTAGGCGACTCTTAGGGTACTGTCGAATCTCCACGGAGTTCGTCATCGGCTAGGTATGTACCGGCGGAAGAGATTGATGGACTACTATTGAATGCACTTAATAGGTTCTTTGGCCCTACGCCGGAAACTCCTTTTGATACGGGAGATCCCGCGATGTCGACGAATGTGCGACCTCTGGCTACATCCTTTGCTTTAGCTAAAATACCTAACCATCCTCTTGTGTCAGATCCAATTTCCAATGTGCCAGGCACAGCAGCTCTCACTACTTCCACTGTGCGAGTCATATCAGACATATCTCCCCCTCCTTTAGACAAGGCGCCAGTCAAAAAACAGGAGCTATGCCTCTTTTATACGGGCCTGATGAGTCAGGGGTAGCAATGTTACGGAAATGTTTTGGATTTTCATATCAACCCTCTCACCACGGAAGGGCTCTTGAACGCCCATAAAAAAGCATATAACAGGTACCCGGAAGGCCTCTTGAACGCCCAGTGGTTGAAAGCCTGTGAGCTTCGTGTGCCAGGCGTCGGTCCGACGCATGTAAACAACAGCCGGCTGGACCGACGCCCCGCATCTCCGGCCACAAGAAGGAGAGCGTCGCTTGTTCGTGTGTGCCTGTATGTTGTTGTTAAGTATCGAAAAGTGGTGTAAAGTGGCTGTTTTCGCCATAAAGTTATCTCCAATGAAATCATCATCACAGCTCAACCAGTTGACTTAGAGAGCTCTACTTAATGCCATTCTACAGGTAAATAACACAGCTACGCTTGGGATGCGCGGGAATGCGGGAAGCAGTCTGATTAACGAATATACAGTAGCCTAGCCTAGACGTTTTTCGGCCAAAACACCCGGGTTTCGAGGAATATATATATAATACATAGCCGGGGCTGGAGGGTTAAGGACATTCCAAGTTATTATAACCATGACTTATTCTTCCCACCAAATCCCTCCAGAACGCCATTCTTGGTTCTCTCTTCCGGTTTTTGGTGCCGGCGGAGTCCCCTCTGCTTGGCTGCCACCCCCCAAATAATCAATTTGTGCGAATTATAAGCTCCCTTTAGCACGCCTTCCCCAGCTTACCTAGACCGCGAGTTTAGGTTAAGAGGAAAAGCGTTTAAACTGTTTTCGCAATATATGGTTCCCTGCAAGTAACAAAGTCTCTGTTACGCTCTTCTCAGGCAATAGAAGCCGCGGAAGTCAGGAAAGCCATTGAACTTTCCCGGCGCTTGCTTCTCCAGACTTCCATCCAAGTCTTTAGGAGATATTCGGACGGCCTTATTAGAGGCAGTTCGAGCAAGGCAGGATCTGTGGATGTTCTTAGTGAAGAAACTTCTTGACCGTATTGCAAGCCAAGTAGTTCTGTCTCCAGTTCTAATTCCTTCTTTGATTTCACCAGCAGTTTGGAAGACTGTTTTCAATTTGGCACAAGCATTCAAGCAAGGTCCCCGCAAGCCCTGATGCCCTTGTTAGAACAAGGGATCAGGGTCTGGTGGTATCTGGGCGACTAACTGGTGGTGGCAGAAACAGAAAAGTTACGCATCATTCATGTCTACGTTACGTTAAACCATCTCAAATCTCTAGGATTCAAGGTCAACTTAGTAAAAGTCAAACCCTTGTTCCCCCACGAGTATTTCAGGGGATAGGGCTGGTCGAGGACACAGCTTCTCTCACTCTGAGTCAGAGTGTGGACACTCGAAACAGATTTCGCAAAAACTGTTTATGTTTCTCCACAGTCTGACTACGACACAGAGACTTTGGGAATCTCTAGTCGGTTCTCTCAACGGGGTTCAGCTAACTGTGAAGTTGGGCCGGTTGTAAGTCTAACATTTAATCTTGGAGGGCAACACATTTTTCCCACTATTACCGGCGGGGATAGTATGGCCTATCCCAACGTTATTACACAACTTACTAGCGGTTTGGGCAACGAGAGAAATGTTGCACGCAGTCATGTCATGAACCTCTCCTCCGCCGTCGGTATGGGTGGACATGGATGCGTCAGGAACGAAAGGTTTGGGCTTTTAGTCAAACCTCGGGCATCAGGGTCAAAGGTTTTGGTCCCATTTAGAAATCTTCCACATCAATGTCAAAGACTTACTAGTCCCCTTATCTGTCCTTCAGGCTCACGGCTCTGCTTTACGGGGCAAGTCGGTGGCCTTCAGAATGGACAATCTGAATGTGGTTCACTGTATTCAGAAACAAGGGTCAATGAGATCTCGGAAGTGGCTAAACGTGTCAGAAAAGATTTTTATACTAGCCAACAGGCTGGACATTCATCTTCACGCATCTTATCTCCCAGGCATAGCAAACGTCTGGGCAGACGCTCTGTCTAAGAGACAAGGCGCTCTTGCGTGTGCGGAGTATTACCATCCACAAGTGGATTTGTTTGTGTCTGAGAAGACTCACAAACTCCCACTGTACCTCACCCGCCGGACGATAACGCCGGCGGGCGGACCTGACGCTCTGATGATGGACGAGAACAGGTTGAGTTCCATTTATCTATTTTCCGCCGCCAGACGCGTCTCTAATGTGCCACGTAGTCAACAAACTACAGGATTAGCGAGGCGTAGTCTCGCTAATCGCGCCCCTGTGGCCGGCGCAGTGTGGTACCAGCATTTGAACACGGGGTGCCCGCACCCAGTGTCACTCCCGGTCGGGTTGTTCCACTTAGAACACAATTGGCAACCTAGAAACCTCGCAGACTTGTTCATTATGGACATTCAGGAGGCCAAGTGGCTAGCACCATATGGTAGCGACGTGACCAAGATATTCACGAATCAATATACCCAGTCTACAAAGCGACAGTTTCAATCGCATTGGCAAGCTTTTACGTCTTGGATTCTTAGAACAAAACAAACTGTGCCCTCGGTGGCGTTGGTTGTTAATTATTTAATTTATATGTTCATGCAGAAACATTTATCTGAAAGTGATTTATGTGGGCAGGTTTTAAACTCCGCCCACCTCCCCGTCAGCTCAGGCCTACATGGTCTCTGGACAAAGCATCGTCGTTATTCTCGTTCCCGTATGTACCAAAGACTGCAGATTTTACAAAACGGCAGTATTCCTTATGGCTTTGGCTACCGGGAACAGAGTATCTGAGCTGGCGGCGATGAGCAACACACCTAATTGCCTCAGGTTTGATAGGCTTCATGAGTGTAGTCACATTGCACCTTCCCCAGGATTCATAGCCAAGAATGAGCACAGTGAACATGTGTTTTCAGAGTTCACGGTGCCGGCGTTAAAAAGGGGAAAGGTGCACCATCTTTTTTGCCCAGTGCAAGCTCTAACCAAATATTTAAGAGTGGCACCTCTAAATCACCAGGGTGCTTTATGGGTCGCAAGTCCGGGCGAACGCTTGATGGAGCGTACACTGGCTTCTCTCTTGGTCGAGGACTTTAAAGAGAAGAATCCCGGCGTTGTGGGTAAGACCCACAATTTACGCAAGGGGACAGCCTCTTTACGTTTCCTTAATAATCTTTCGGTGGAAGTTATTAAGTCCACACAGTTGTGGGCCTCTAATCAGGAGTTTTTGACTCGATACCTTTCAGTAGCTCTGGACAAACCTTCCTTGCCATGTATAGCTTTACGGCAGAGGGTCTAGGTGGCCCTTTTAGTCACGTTTTGTTTAATTTCAAGAAAAAGGGGGGGGAGGGTGCAGTCAGTGTGACATAGGACACCCTAGATCCCTCCGGAGTATGTGTTCGGAACATACGAGCTGTGATACTGTTTGTAGGCATTGTATTATAAAATTTATCTGTAGTATTCATTGCAGGAAATTGTGCTAAAGGCCAATAGTAGTGTTACAACAATTTTTGTTGTAAGTAGCTTTGGCTGTGAAGCAATAGATTTTTGAGAAATCTTGGTAGTTGCAACTACGACTTTTACTTTTGAAGTAATTACTTCTGCATAAGTACACGAGTTCAGTACTTCTACGAATGTACAAGAATTCATTTATGTTTGGTTATATTTTTAGGAATATATCCACTAGTTAATGGGGTTTATATGTGCACATGTAAACTTATAAGTTTTTAGTTTTCACCACTTACTTTAACCCCTCCAACCCGGATGGGCTCTTGAACGCCCATAACAACCTCGGCCCGCGCAACCCGGAAGGGCTCTTGAACGCCCATTGCTTGCATGCGTGCTTTCGAATGCCGCGCGTACATTTTCGGTATCGTGGGACGGTAGGTGGCGCCACCAGGCGTAAACTCCGCCACAGCAACAGTATCTACCCCGACGCCATCATGGACAGTACGCCAAATAGTGATTCCGCTGTGTCCGATACCGTGCTTCCTACGACGCCCTTGCTTGTTCGTCGCGCCTTACCCCGACGCCATCGCCTAAATGTGTTATCTCCCGGAGGTATTGAGACGACATTGAGACTTTATGAGCGAGCTGATGCCAAGCATAATGTTGATGATGAAGTCAGTGACGACTCCAGTAATTATAAGTCGAGTGATTATGGCCATGAGAGTGATAAAGAAGAGCAATTCCTGGGATTTGCGAGAGAACATGACAGTGATGAGAGTGATGAAGGTGATGTACCAGTTGTTGAGGAAGCTGGTTTACCTAAAGACAGTGAACTTGAGAGAGTGAGCGAGTGGGAGAGTTCAAGGTCACTCACCAAATTTCGCTTAAGTGACACGACGCCAAGCCCTTCCCCTGGTAAATCGCCTTTCAAGCTACATTTGTATAAGCAGAAAATACTTGAGAAGGCGGCTGCGGCAGCTAGGGAACAAGCAAAACTACTTGGTGAGGATGAGGCTGTGAGTGAGGGTCAGCGTGGTGACCCTTCTCGTCCGCCATTGTCTCCCTTATCTACCCACGCCACCCAAGATGACCCGGATGCCCCGCATTCTTCCCCACCACCCCCACCATTGCCAAGGGTTGAGGACCCCACACTTTCGGCCTATTTGCCTCCTAGGTCCCCCGACAGGAGACATACTGCTGCCGAAAAGGGGAAAGGTAGGAAATATACCAAGAAAATTAAGAAAAGTAAGAGAGTTTTGTTCGAGGCTCCCGCGGCGTCCACCCCGGCCGGCCCCAGCCATACGTCCCCGCAACTTTCCCCACGGTCCTCCCCACCTCTCCCGCCTTCAACATGTCTTCCTGAAGAAGTCTTTGAGCTCGCATCACCAATACCTGGCCCTAGTGACAGTGAAACATTGCTTTCTGTCACTCGTCGCAGGCCAAGGAGCCCGGGACCTCGGGGGGACACAGCCTCACCTGCCACTCCTTCCCCACCTCGCCCACCCGCACGCCGCCCACGCATCACTGGTTCCCCGCCAGATTATGTGGGGGCCACTGATGATGAAGGGCACCTCTCTGAAGACTCTGGCCATGATTACATAGGTCCACCGTCAGGGCAAGATGACCACTCTGACGATGACTATATGGACATCGACGACCCTCGACCCATCCGCTTGGCCCGGCGTCGTGCTGCCCGTCGTGCTGCCCACCGCCCTGGCCGCCGCCCTCGCCGCCCTAGGGCGCGCGCCTCCCGAGTTGGCCGTGGGCGTGCTGGGCCACCAGCTGGAGCTCCTCGTCAGCGTAGACAAGACCCATTCTACGTTTTTCAGTGGCAAGACGTAGTTGATGAGGATGCATACAACCCTGATGTGCCAGCTTTTGATGAGGTACTGGAGGGTTCAGGCGTTACCCCCAATTTTCCTGCAGGCCCCAATGCTCCACCACACGAACTGTTTGAGGCCTTCTTTGATGAGGAGGTGGTAGGCTATGTTGTCAAAGAGACAAATAAGCAGCACCAATTCCAGGTCCACTTTTTGGGAAAGGTGACCAAGGGCCACATGAGGCAGTGGACCCCAGTGACTCATAATGAGTTCATGGTGTTCCTGGCACTCACCATGCTAATGCCTCATGTCAAGAAGCATAGGTTGCCTGACTATTGGATCACCAATGATCTGATATCCACCCCTGCCTTCGGGAAATATATGTCTCGCGACCGGTACCTTGATATCCTCACAGCGCTCCATCTTGTCACCAACCTTGACGTCCACCTCCCAGACAAGCTGTGGAAGATTAGGACGTTGTATGAGATGATGCGAGAACGCTTCACCTCCTACTTCAAGCCCTTCCGCAAGGTCGTCATTGACGAGTCTCTTGTGCTGTTCCGGGGAAAACTCAGCTTCCGGCAGTACATCCCCTCAAAAAGACATCGCTTTGGCATAAAATTCTTTGTGCTGTGCGACTGCCAAACTGGCTATGTCCTGGACTTCCTGGTCTACAGCGGGAAGGAAGGGGACTTGCTTGTGGACCCCCTCATTGGCTTTGGCGGAGCAGTGGTGCAAGCCATGATGGACCGCTACTTTCATAAGAATCACGTCCTCTACACGGACAATTATTACACGTCCCCCACTCTCTCACAGTACCTGCATGAGCGCAAGACGGGGACTGTAGGCACAGTACGAGGGAAAAGGAAGCAGGGCATGCCACCTTTCCCTCCAAAGACCAAAAAAGGTGATGTGTTCAAGAAGAAGTCGGGGCCCATTCTGGCTATCCACTGGCACGACCAGCGGAAGGTCAACCTCCTGACCACCATCCACAAGGGGGAAATGGTGGAGACTGGCAAGGTGGATCGCCGCACCCAGGCCAGGGTGACCAAGCCCGATGCTGTCCTGGACTACAACATCAACATGAGGCTGGTGGACAAGTCCGACATGCAGATAGGCTTCATTGACTGCCTGCGTACCTCGTGCAGATGGTACAAAAAGTTCTTTCTGCATATGGTGGACATGTCAGTTCTGAATGCCTACAACATATACAAGCTTCGGAATGTGAACACACCCATGAAGTTCAATAGCCTGCGGAGGTTCCAAAAGCAGGTGTTGACGGAGCTCCTGGAGAAGTATGCTATGCCACAGAGGGCAGTGGCACATCCTGGGCCCGCCGTTATTGACCGCTTGCAGTCTGCTCAATACTTGACTAGGCACAGGCTTGGTTCCCTGCCTCAGAATGAATCCGGAAGAACACAGCAGAAGCGGTGCCATGTCTGCTACAACAGCAGGGTGAAGCCGAGGTCAGGTAAAAAGTCAACCCTGGAGTGTGTGGAGTGCAAGGTGGCACTCTGTGCTGTAGATTGCTTCTTTGATTACCACTCCAAGCTGGAGTTCTAATAATCATACTGAAATTGCCAAATAAAATGACAATATGTACACTATAATTATATATAGGCAAAAAGTGGAAGAAAACCAATGTATTGTAATACAAAAGTCATGTATTATGAGAACATTGATACAAATACAATTACACCATAATAATATGTGAAAGTGACACATATGTATATACCAAGTGACATTCATATGATTAGAACCTATAGAAATATAGAAATCAGTGAAAAAAGACACAATAAATTGTATATAAATCGTTTACAAATCATATAACTAAGTGAAAGTGACACAAGACCTAATATTTGATGGCCAAAGTATAATAAACACCTGTGATAACGAATAATCAGTGCCTAATACAACAATAACCTACCTCAATTACTAATAAAATGTACGGTATCGAGTGAAAATGAGCATTATCAGTGACAGTGACACTCTCTAAAGCATATTTGTCAAAGTGAAAGTGACACAAGACCTAATATTTGATGGCCAAAGTATAATAAACACCTGTGATAACGAATAATCAGTGCCTAATACAACAATAACCTACCTCAATTACTAATAAATGTACGGTATCGAGTGAAAATGAGCATTATCAGTGACAGTGACACTCTAAAGCATATTTGTCAAAGTGAAAGTGACACAAGACCTAATATTTGATGGCCAAAGTATAATAAACACCTGTGATAACGAATAATCAGTGCCTAATACAACAATAACCTACCTCAATTACTAATAAAATGTACGGTATCGAGTGAAAATGAGCATTATCAGTGACAGTGACACTCTAAAGCATATTTGTCAAAGTGAAAGTGACACAAGACCTAATATTTGATGGCCAAAGTATAATAAACACCTGTGATAACGAATAATCAGTGCCTAATACAACAATAAGCTACCTCAATTACTAATAAAATGTACGGTATCGAGTGAAAATTAGCAATATCAGTGACAGTGATACCCTAATAAACATATTTTATATAATTGGCCTCAAAATAACTAGAAAATATCAAATAAACATCACATTCTCAATATCAAACACTAAAATCGTCTAAGGGAGATAAATACTTTGGCGCGGCGAGCGGCTAGGTGCGTCGTAGCCATGGCCGAGGCGACGCGTCCGAACGCGGGAAGAATTTGCCGCCGAAAAGCACTCGTCTTCCCGCGCTCACCATTATGCAACCAGAGGGGCTAGAGACCTCTACTCAACGCCATTCGACAGAGGAAGGTTTGTGGAACATTATTCTTTTTTATTTACAACATTACATGACATATTCATTGACTTACAGAGTAGTTAACATAGGCCAAAGATCGTCAAAACACCCGGTACCGGAGCACAGTCGCAAGCTATAGCCCCCGGGGCTGGAGGGTTAACCCTCCAGCCCCGGCTATGTATTATATATATATTCCTCGAAACCCGGGAGTTTTGGCCGAAAAACGTCTAGGCTAGGCTACCGTATATTCGTTAATCAGACTGCTTCCCGCATTCCTGCGCATCCCCAAGCATAGCTGTGTTATTTACCTGTAGAATGGCATTAAGTAGAGCTCTCTAAGTCAACTGGTTGAGCTGTGATGATGATTTCATTGGAGATAACTTTATGGCCGCCAA
The DNA here is from genome assembly GCA_032716605.1 of Paralithodes platypus. Classification (NCBI taxonomy): domain Eukaryota; kingdom Metazoa; phylum Arthropoda; class Malacostraca; order Decapoda; family Lithodidae; genus Paralithodes; species Paralithodes platypus. Next base: position 3,278,832 of record CM064578.1, on the reverse strand, counting down.
AACAGCCACTTTACACCACTTTTCGATACTTAACAACATACAGGCACACACGAACAAGCGACGCTCTCCTTCTTGTGGCCGGAGATGCGGGGCGTCGGTCCAGCCGGCTGTTGTTTACATGCGTCGGACCGACGCCTCGCACACGAAGTTCACAGCCTTTCAACCACTGGGCGTTCAAGAGCCCTTCCGGGTACCTGTTATATGCTTTTTTATGGGCGTTCAAGAGCCCTTCCGTGGTGAGAGGGTTAAGTGGGGTGCCTTCTTAACTAGCAGATCTGTGTACAGAGTCTCAGAGTTAACCCTTTTTCAAGCAGGCTTCTTTGAAGCACGCTCCTGCTTGTACCCCTTTTTGAAGATTTAGGCTGTATAAAGTTTATGCACCCGAATATCTCTTTTTTACAAGAGTAAGAATACTATGTGGTTGTTTGATTATCTGCTTTTCTAGAGTTATGATATGATTACGAATGTCCCCCTCCAGTCTTAGAAATCAGGCATGTTCGTCAATGATGGAGGGGCCACTAATAAATTATAGGTTTGACTCCTGTAAGGAGATAAAGAAAACCTAATATTTAGTAGTGGCCCCGTAATCATTGACGACTGGGGCCCTCCCGACCATCCCCTTCCCATTCGTTGATGTATTCAGGATTTTGGTTTACTTGATATGTCAGTGAAGGAAGAATGACGCCTGCAGTAGCGTCTGGTCAAAAGATCCACACAAGTACATCCACGATATGATGGAAAGCTTATTGAATAGTTATTCTTATTTTCTTTTTGTTTTTATTTTTTACGAAGTTTTTTCGTAGTGAGAACCCAATTCATAATGACTGAAGCCATGAGTGAGGTCGCGTGCGCTCATGATGAAGGCTCCTCAAATTTTAAATGCTCTGCGCGGTAGATTCAAACTACGGCGGATGAGTGTTTGAAGAGGGTGCCTTATGTAATAGGCATGTTCGTCAATGATTACGGGGCCACTACTAAATATTAGGTTTTCTTTATCTCCTTACAGGAGTCAAACCTATAATATAACCACCCGAAGGTACAACCGCCGGGTTTTATATGCAATGTCAAACCAATTATACCTGCCCCAGACCTCTTTGTAAAAAGGTCGCCGGGAGGGAAAGACCAAACAAACAGACAGCATTGTTTCAATGGCTTTGAAAAGCCGAGAAAACCATGTCCAACAGGTGTCAGCATGATCACCTAGATAACTGTGTGGAGCCCCCCTCGCCGGGAATAACACAGGAAGCCTGATCCCAGGCTCGACCACAGAAAACGCAGTTTCTGATGAGCCCTCAAGCGACCAAACTCGTCTGGGTAACTTACCTATTTTAGCCGTCCTGACTAAAACTCGGTTAACAAAAACGGTGTTCTCGGTGCAACGAGAAAAACGCCGGAAAGGTAACCCACACCAAACGAGACATTTTAACACATTTTATACAAAGGGTGTGCGCAAAAATAGGGATACCTGAACAGGAGGGCGTAATGCATAAAGCAAAAACCGGGGCAAAGGTAGCCATGACAGAGACTGGTGGGAAACTTACTCCAGGTTCTGCATAGACCCGCCGGGATCCAGCTCTGGAAAAAAATAAAATTTCCAGGAATTAATGCTCATAAGGTTAACCCAATCATGTTCGCACACAAGTGTTAAATAACCCGCCGGGTAACGAGACGTAATACTCAACGACTACAGCTCGCTACGCGGTGGGGTTTCCTAAGTAAAAGATTTCAGAATATCTTAATTTGTCCAAAAGATTTATGAATACCCTCTGACATAATATATAAAGACCAGCATGGCATTTATAACTGATTAAGTCTTTCCGGTGGTGTTTGTTTCAAGATTCAATTTTGGAAAAAAAAATAAAATAAAAAAGACGCCGGCCCCCGAATTATCTCGTAGATCAAAAACTGGGAAGCCTGACAAATATACAAGATCTAACTTCTCCCGAAGTATCTTTTTAGATCGCCGTATGTTGAAGGCGGCGATACAAAACGTATCCCTCAATTGTCTGGTTAACTAACTGAATTGTAAATTCGTTATTCCCATCCTTCCAAGGAGCACCTGCCGGGTGTGAATATTAGTTTAAAAAACGTTAACCCCAATTGTGCCCTAAAGCGCCGTATGTTGAAGGAGGCGATACACAATGCATCCCTCAATTGTCTGGTCAACTAAACTGAATTTTTCAAATTCGGTCATCCCACCCTTCCAGGTTGCACCCGCCGGGTGATTTAAAGTTTAAAAGTTAACCCCAATTGTTCCTATCCCCACTTCTTTGTAAAAGATCGCCAGGGAGGAAATACAACAACAGCATAGTTTTATATTGGCTTTGCAAAACCGAAAAACTACAAACAACACGTGTCCGTATGAACACTGTTAGATGGGTACAGCCAACCCGCCGGGAATCATAAGGAACCTGAAACAGGCACCCCAGAGACGCAGTCCTGGGGAGCCACAGACACCCACTCGCCGGGGAAACAAGCCTGTTTTAAACCACGCGTGGCCAAAACTCGGCAACCAGCCGGGTTATCAAGGTGAAACCGAGAAAAACCCGCCGGAAAAAACCCACCCCGTCCAGATACCATCTGAACGCAACACCGGACCGAGGCGTAGCCAAAACACAACTAACGCCGGGCCCAACATAGTCCGTGGAATTAGCCAATACACAACTAACCCAGGACACATAAATAGTCCATGGAATTAGCCAATACACAACTAAACCAGGACACACATGACACAGTAGTACATATTTAGAAAATAAATCAATAACACTTGTAATTGTGGTAAAGCTACGAGAGGCTGGCTAGGCCTAGGCAGACGGATAACAGTAACAAGTCGGAATATAAACAAAAAGCACTGAATTATATCAAAGAGGAACCACCGCCAACACACCACTGTAGCAAACACTTCCGGCAAAGGGAAGAACTGACTCGGGACCCAGAAAAACTTCACTAAGTGAAGAAAAATACGCTGGGAACGTCAGCAAAAATACGCTACCTCATCAGAAAGATAAAAGGAAGCAATAACGCGTAATGAAAGCCGCCTGCATCACAAAGCTAGCTAACTGTGAAAAAGTTCACCTGTCCACAACAGGACCACGAGGGTACATCCGAAATAGATGCCCCAAACACACGACCCAAAATACACTGCACTGCGGGCAACTAGCCCAGGACACTCCTGCTACGCATATCCTAACCTTACTCGATACATCCCAGAGTAAACAAATGAGAAAAAACTCACTAGGGACGCAGCAAATGCGGAACCCGCGGAGCGTGGGGAGACACGTCCGGGCAGGCTGAGCGCAGAGCAGAGAAGGAAGAATGACGCCTGCAGTAGCGTCTGGTCAAAAGATCCACACAAGTACATCCACGATATGATGGAAAGCTTATTGAATAGTTATTCTTATTTTCTTTTTGTTTTTATTTTTTACGAAGTTTTTTCGTAGTGAGAACCCAATTCATAATGACTGAAGCCATGAGTGAGGTCGCGTGCGCTCATGATGAAGGCTCCTCAAATTTTAAATGCTCTGCGCGGTAGATTCAAACTACGGCGGATGAGTGTTTGAAGAGGGTGCCTTATGTAATAGGCATGTTCGTCAATGATGGAGGGGCCACTAATAAATATAGAGATGGGATGCAGGGGAGTGTACTTGATTTGATATTTAGCAATGAGGAGGATATAGTGGAACATGTCAATGTGGATAGCCCTATAGGTCGTAGTGACTATGCCTGTATAAGTTTTAGTTGCAATATTAAAACAGAGAGGGATAATAGAAGCAATAAAAAAAAAATATACAGTACATGTATGATAGAGCAGATTATGAGCTGCTGAGACGGTGTTTGGACATTGACTGGGGGGAATACTTGAATGGTGAGGACGCTGAAGGAATGTGGAGGAAGATTAGAGTCAAACTGGAGAATGCTATATCCAAATGTGTACCAGTAAGGGAATATAAGGATAAAACAAAATTGAGGAAAAGAACGAACCCAGAATTACCAATGAAAAGAAAGCTTTGGACATTGATAAGAAGAAAGAAACGATTGTGGGAAAGACTAAAATTGTTAAAAAAGAACAGGGGGTCTAGTATAGAAGCTAAAGAAGTGGATTTGGAATGCAGACAAATAAACAATAAAATAAGGTGGGAGTGAAGGAGAGGGAGAGAGAGATTGCAAGAAATGTGAAGGATAATCCAAAAATATTCTGGAAGTATATTCAGGAAAAGTTAACAAGATGAGTAGGTATCCCAGAACTGATAGGAGACTTGGATGATATGAATAGAGCAGAAACTGATAAGGAGAAAGCAGAGGTGCTGGGAAATACTTTGGGGAGGTACTAACAGTGGAGTCGGATGATGCAGCGCCTACTATTCCCATCAAACAGGCACAAGCACTAGAACTAATAGAGTTTTCCCATGCTAGAATAAGGAGGGCTATAGAAAAAATGAACAGAAGTAAGTCCCCGGGACTGGATGAGATACATCCAAGAATCATAAAGGAAGGAGGTGAGATGTTAGTAGAGCCATTAAAAATGTTATTTGAGGTATCTTTTAATACAGGACATATCCCGACGGACTGGAGAGAGGCGAACATAACAGCTATATTTAAGAAAGGAAAGCGAAATGACCCAGGAAATTATAGACCAGTCAGTTTGACAAGTGTTGTGTGTAAACTAATGGAAACGGTAATTAGAGAAGGAATAATGGAGCATATGAAATCAAACCAACTTTTCAGTGGGAGACAGTTCGGATTCTTGCGGGGGAGGTCGACGGTACTACAGCTAATTAAGGTGGTAGATGATTGGATGCAAATTCTGGAGGATGGTGATGGTATAGACGTGGTATATTGCAATTTTATGAAGGCCTTCGATAAGGTCCCACATAAAAGGTTAATAGAGAAAGTTACAAGCTATAGTAAATGGGAGAAATGTGTGAATTGGATAGACCCTTCCTGAAAGATCGGAGACAGAGGGTACTGGTGAATGGAATAGGCTCGGGGTGGAGGGAAATTACAAGTGGGGTACCGGTACCTCAGGGATCTGTGTTGGGACCACTACTGTTCGTTATATTTATCATCAACTTACCTGAAGTTATAACCAATGGAAGTGAGATATACCTGTATGCGGATGACACTAAGCTGTATAGAAGAGAGAGGAGTAAGGAAGATGTGGGTTTGCTTCAAGGAGATGTGGAGGGCATGAAGGGATGGTCTGAACATTGGTTAATGCCTTTTCATCCAAAAAAATGCAAGTACATGTGGATTGGGACAAGCAAGATAGACAAGGTAGGATACAGTATGTATGAAGCGATGGAGGAAGTGAATGCAGGAAAGGATATAGGAGTAGTGATAGACAATAAGTTAAATTTCTCAGAACATTTAGCGGAAAAGATAAACAAAGCCAATAGAATTGTAGGGCTGATAAGGAGGACATTTGTGTCACTTGACGAAGAAATCTTCAGGAATCTCAATACAGCGCTGGTTTGGCCGCACCTGGAATATGCGAACCAGGTGTGGGCTCCATATATGGTAAAGGATATAGAAGCAGTGGAGAAAGTGCAGAGGAGAGCTAGTAAGCTAGTACCAACGTTGAAGAACGTGGGCTATGAGCAGAGGTTGAGGACACTGGGACTTCCGACACTGGCATATAGGAGAAAGAGTGGGGATATGATAGAGACTTTTAAGATAGTGTCAGGAGAGTATGATGAGCATGTGTGTGAAGGTATCTTCTTGATGCGGGAGGGAACAAGAACGAGAGGACACTCTAAGAAAATTTACAAAGAAAGAAATAGGCTTGAAAAGGCAAAGAACTCATTTTGTGATAGAGTGGTAAATGAGTGGAACGCACTGCCCCAGTATGTAGTCGATTCTGAATCAATAATGAAGTTTGAAAGTAATCTTGATAAAGCATGGGGAAGACAAGATTTGAAGTTTGATTATAAAGCAAAAATACAGAATAGTAAAATTTTTGCGTCTGCTGCCGCCGCCGCCAACACCGTGAACGACCGCAGTAGTGCAAGTACTGGCACTGAGCTGGATACACAGGCCTAGTTTGCCTATTTCCAGAGGATCTACTGTAAGAAACTGTAAGAAACTGTTAGATAGTGACGTTCTTCTCTCCGGCAGTTTGAAGGAGCCTGTGGAAGTCCTGCAGCTCATATCCCTGGAAGCCCTCAAATTCATTGTCGGATTCATGGTCAATCAGCAACTTGTGCCAACAATTTGCCAGTGTTGAGACCTTCATGTCTGACCACGAACTGGCGAAATTGTATAGGGCAGACTTGATGTGGTATGCCTTGATGTTTGCCAGTGTCCTCGCACCACGGGTATCTTCTATCTGGTCACTCTCGTCCTCGATGACAACTAGCACTTCGTCGAGGTATCTTCTGATGTAGCGCCTCTTCACTGCACTGATGATTCCTTGGTCCATCGGTTGCACCAGCGAAGTGGTGTTTGGGGGCAAGTACATTACCCGAATCCGGCCGTCTTCAATAATCAGCCGGTCTGCACCTGGGTGGGCAGGTGCATTGTCTAGGAGGAGGATAGCCTTGACATCTGCAGGCGCAATTTTCAAAACTTCCTCTTGGAACTTTCGTACAGCTGGGCAAAAATTATGAAAAAACCAGTGTAGGAATATGGCTGAGGTAAACCACGCATTCTTGGAATGGTAATAATGAACAGGGAGATCTCTTTCCATGTCTACGTCCTTCAAAGCTCTGGATTTTTTGGCCTTGCCCACGACCGCCACTTTCAACCTGTGTGTACCTGTGGCATTGGCTCCCACCAATGCCGACAATCGTTCCTTGCTCAACTTTTTTCCCTTAGCCTTCTCCTCACATTTCCTCGCCTGAGTGTTCTTTGGCAATGACCGCCAATAAAACCCTGTTTCATCCGCATTATAAACTTGGGAAAGAGACAACCCTTCATCACTTACAAGTTTATCTAATTTCAACCTGAAGGGTTCAACATTTGTAGAGTCATCACTGCCTGCTTCACCATGAACTTTAACATTAAAAAGTCTGTGGTGATTGCGGAAACGCCACAGCCAGCCGTCGCTGCCCTTAAAGTCTTGTACGCCAAGATGTGTAGCAAGCTTGTTGGCGGCAGACATTATCTCGACACCGCACACGAACACGCCATTAGCCCTCTCTTGCACATACCATTTCAACACTGCTGCATCTAACTGCACGTCTTTACCGAGTTTCATACAGTTTCTTACAGTTTCTTACAGTAGATCCTCTGGAAAAAGGCAAACTAGGCCTGTGTATCCAGCTCAGTGCCAGTACTTGCACTGCTGCGGTCGTTCACGGTGTTGGCGGCGGCGGTAGCAGGCGCAACATTTTTACTATTCTGTATTTTTGCTTTATAATCAAACTTCAAATCTTGTCTTCCCCATGCTTTATCAAGATTACTTTCAAACTTCCTTATTGATTCGGAATCGACTACATACTGGGGCAGTGCGTTCCACTCATTTACCACTCTATCACAAAATGAGTTCTTTGCCTTTTCAAGCCTATTTCTTTCTTTGTAAATTTTCTTAGTGTCCTCTCGTTCTTGTTCCCTCCCGCATCAAGAAGATACCTTCACACACATCCTCATCATACTTTCCTGACACTATCTTAAAAGTCTCTATCATATCCCCTCTCTTTCTCCTATATGCCAGTGTCGGAAGCCCCAGTGTCCTCAACCTCTTCTCATAGCCCGCATTCTTCAACATTGGTACCAGCTTGCTAGCTCTCCTCTGCACTTTCTCCACTGCTTCTATATCCTTTACCATATATGGAGCCCACACCTGGTTCGCATATTCCAGGTGCGGCCTAACCAGCGCTGTATAGAGATTCCTGAATATTTCTTCGTCCAGTGACACAAATGTCCTCCTTATCAGCCCTACAATTCTATTGGCTTTGTTTATCTTTTCCGCTAAATGTTCTGAGAAATTTAACTTATTGTCTATCACTACTCCTATATCCTTTTCTGCATTAACTTCCTCCATCGCTTCATACATACTGTATCCTACCTTGTCTATCTTGCTTGTCCCAATCCGCATGTACTTGCATTTTTTTGGATGAAAAGGCATTAACCAATGTTCAGACCATCCCTTCATGCCCTCCACATTTCCTTGAAGCAAACCCACATCTTCCTTACTCCTCACTCTTCTATACAGCTTAGTGTCATCCGCATACAGGTATATCTCACTTCCATTAGTTATAACTTCAGGTAAGTCGTTGATAAATATAACGAACAGTAGAGGTCCCAACACAGATCCCTGAGGTAGCCCACTTGTAATTTCCCTCCACCCCGAGGTTATTCCATTCACCAGTACCCTCTGTCTCTGATCTTTCAGGAAGGCTTGTATCCATTTTACACATTTCTCCCCTATATTATAGCCTCTAACTTTCTCTATTCATATGCTTTCTAGGCTTTCCTTTACCACTAGCGCTAGCAGATGCGTCCACACAATAACTAGATGCAAAATTCTTAAGCTTATCCCTAGATTTCCGTATGTCCGACACAGTCTGTTTATTTATTCCGTATTCCTCACATATTTGGTTAACTGTCTTGCCACTGTCTAGTTTATGTAACAGTTCCAGCTTCTGTGACACATTCAAGTTCACACGGGTACGTTTAGTGGGTTTTGGAGGCATGATGGCACGAACGGCAGTGATAATCCAGTAAATAACCCCACTGGTGACTGACCGGGCGAACGATATTCAAACAACTGGCGGGCAAGATGGCGGCAGGGACGATGCGGGTGCCGAGGGTGCCGCCTACCGGACTTTTTTTTAAACTACGGACAAAGTCCGATCAACCACACCCGGAGTCCGTTACCAGCTGGAGTCCGTTAAATCGACGTCTGTTAAATGGAGCGTCGACTGTATATGGAAAATATGACTATTTTTGGCAAGAATTAACCAAAATACCTTCGCCTGGCTGGACGTTTCAAATACCATAGTTTCGTGCTTTGAAGGTTAACTGAATGAATAAATGAAGTAATCATAAATATTATCATAAATATATATACAAGATCAAGAAAAATAATCCGCATCCGCGAGGCTGTGGTTATCAGACATCCGCATCTGCAAAAAATATAATTGAATATCCGCATCCACATCTGCATCCGTAAAATAGAAATATTGATATCAGCATCCGAATCTGCACATCCGCGATTTTAGACATCCGATACATCACTAGTCTGCATTGACCACGTTACATGAGGTCCAACTACTGTACTGTACAGTATATATAGTACAGTACAGTAGACCCTCGCCATCTCGGACTAATTGGGGGTAGACCCAGTCCGAAATGTCCGAAAATCCGAGATGTATTTACCTAATTGTATTTACCTAATTGTAGTTTACAGGAGTTGAGCTAAGCTCGTGTTGTCCCGTCTCTCAGTCTACTTTTTATCCAATTTTTTCTTGAAAATATGGATGTTCCTTGCCCCTACCACCTCCTCCTCCAGCCCATTCCATTTGTCAATACATCTATAGGGGAAGCTAAACTTCCTGATATCGTTCTTGCAGGTAGGTCTTTTTACTTTGTAGCTGTGGCCTCTAGTTATTCCTGTATCCATAATTAATATATCCTCCCTATCCAGCCTCTCCAGCCCCCGGGTACATTTGTACATCATTATCATGTCTCCCCTCTCTCTCCTCTCTTTTAGACTCGGTAGATTTAATTTGTCTAGCCTCCCTTCATATGGCAGTTCTCTGAGACTTGGAACCAATCTAGTGACTGCTCTCTGGATTCTTTCTAACTTGTGAATATGCTTCTTTAGATGCGGGGACCACACCACTGCTGCATACTCCAATCTTGGTCTAATCATACTCTTCATAATTTTCGCTACCATGGTCTCATCCAAATAGTTCAGAGCAACTTTCATATTCCCGGCCATTGCATACATTCCGCTAAAGAGCTTGTTAATATGTTTCTCTGGCGACAAATTATCTTGTATAATCAACCCTAAATCTTTTTCTTTTTCGGCCTTGCTAATTTATTATCTCCCATCCTGTACTCCCAATTTGGTCTATTCACACTTCTTCCCATATTTAACACATGACATTTACTTATATTAAATTTCATTTTCCACTTGGTGCTCCATTCGTATATTTTATCTAAATCCCCTTGCAGCTCCTCACAACTACTTTTATTTGTTATTTGTCTCATAATTTTTACGTCATCTGCAAACATTGACATGTAAGAGTTTATGCCTATCGGCAGGTCATTCACGTACATAAGGAACATGAGAGGTGCCAACACAGATCCCTGCGGCACACCACTCTCAACTTTCCGCCACGATGAGTAAGTTCCTCTAATGTTGGTCCTCATTTCCCTATCTGTTAAATAGCTCTCCATCCATTTCAGCAAACTCCCCCTGACACATCCTAGCGTCTCAAGCTTAGATAACAATCTCTTATGTGGTACCTTATCGAATGCTTTGGAAAGGTCTAAGTAGACGCAGTCCACCCATCCGCCTCTTTCTTGGAGTACATCTATCACCCTACTGTAATAACATAGCAAACTGGTAACACAAGATGTCCCTTCTCTGAATCCAAATTGCTTTGGGGTTATTATTTTCTTTCTCTCCAACATTTTCATCCATCTCTTCCTAATTAGCTTTTCACAAATCTTGCATACAATACTAGTAAGTGAAACTGGTCTATAGTTTAGAGGGTCCTCAGGGTTTCCATTCTTGTATATCGGAATGATATTAGCTCTTTTCCATTCAACAGGAACCTGTCCTTTATCTAAGGAAGCTTGAATTATGTCCCTCACTGGCTCCACTAATTGCTCTGCACACTCCTTTAAAACCCAGGCAGACACTTCATCCGGTCCCATAGCTTTCCTTACTTCAAGTCCTCTCATCGCAGATAACAGCTCATCTCTAGTTATTTCAATCTTACTAAGACCACTCTCCAGTACTCCCGCCTGTGGTTCGTCAAAACCTTCCTCTCTAGTAAAAACTGACCCCAATTTGTTATTCATTACCTCACACATGTCCGATACATTTTCATACGTCCTAGCATCAACTCTTAATTTAGTAATTTGTTTCTTTACCTTCAACTTACTGTTTATATATTTATAAAATAATCTAGGGTCACTTTCACATTTATTTACTATGTTCTTCTCATAGTTCATTTTAACTTGCCTAATTATGTTAACATATCTATTCCTCTCCTGTTTATATTTATTCCGATTACTCTCAGTGTTCCTTCTTCTTAATCTAGCCCAAGCTGCATCACGCCTACCCAAAGCTCTTTTGCATTTCAAATTAAACCAATCTTTCTGCTTAGTAAAATTTCCAGTTTTATATCTTGGGACAAACATATTGGTTCCTACTCTATAAATTTCGAGGAATCTACTATATTTACCTTGTACGTCCCGTTCCTTCAAAATAAGATCCCAATCTACTCCCTCTAAATATCTTTTCAAGGATACATAATCAGCTTTACTATAATTTAATCTGTCATTTATGTAGCTATTGTCTAATCTATTGGCATTACTCGAGGTCAACTTCCATTTTAGTAATAGGTGATCACTTTTACCTACAGGACATAGATAGTTTATATCACTAATTTCGTGAGGATCTTTTGTAAAAATCAGATCGAGTTTAGAAGGTTCGTTATTACCCCTCATTCTTGTATTTTCCTTCACATGTTGTGTAAGTCTTTTTCTATTGCACTAGACATATCGAAAGCCTTCGATAGAGTCTGGCATAAATCTTTAATTTCTAAACTACCCTCCTTCGGTTTCTATCCTTCCATCTGTGCCTTTGTCTCTAATTTCCTTTCCGGCCGTTCCATAGCTGCGGTTGTGGACGGCCATTGTTCACTTCCTCACCCTATAAACTCCGGTGTTCCTCAGGGCTCTGTCCTATCTCCTATTCTCTTTCTAATTTTTATAAATGATCTCCTTAACTGTACCTTAATTCCCATCCATTCATATGCAGACGATTCAACCTTACACTACTCCATTAGTTTTTCAGAACGCCCCAGCCAGCAATCCCTCAACGACAAACGTAATGAAGCCATAGAACTCTTAAATTCTGATCTAAATACTATTTCCAATTGGGGCAGAGAAAACCTTGTTATCTTAATGCTTCCAAAACCCAATTTCTCCATCTATCTACCCGTCAGGATCTCCCAGCGGACTATCCCTTATTCTTCAACAATACAAAAATCAACCCTTCATCTTCTCTCAATATTCTTGGTGTCTCTTTTTCTTCTGCTCTCATTTGGAAGGACCATATTACCAGTCTTGCTAAGGCAGCCTCCCAGAAGCTGGGTGTGCTCAACCGCCTTAGGGGGTTCTTTTCCCCTGCACAGCTTCTTGCTCTGTACAGGGGCATAGTGTGCCCTTGTATTGAGTATTGTTCACATGTGTGGGGAGGTTCCTCTCACACCGCTCTCCTAGACAAAGTTGAAAGGAAGGCCTTTCGTATCATTAACTCCCGTCCACTCACCAACTCTCTGCAATCTCTCTCTCTCCGCCGCAATGTTGCATCTCTCTCGCTATTCTATCGCTACTATAATAATCAGTGTTCCTCAGAGCTATCCCAGTGCATACCACCTCCTTTACGTAGGGCACGTGGTACCCGTCTTGCAACTCAATCCCACCCCTACTCTGTGCAACTCTCCAACCCAAGAGTGAAACGTTACTCTCAAACTTTCTTCTACTCAACATCTGAGCTCTGGAACTCTCTCCCAGAATCAGTCTTTCCCTCTTCCTATGACTTAAATTGCTTCAAACTCCGTGTGTCCAGGCATTTTGGCTCGAACGTCCCTTGATTTTGGCCCTGTCACTCTTTCAACTATGGGGGAGGCACTCGCTATAGGCAGGTATGCCTTTTGCCTCCCTCAATCACATAGAAAAAAAAAAAAAAAAAAAAAAAAAAAAAAAAAATACATTTTCCGTAACCAACTCCACTAGCCGACTTCCCCAAAATCTCTGATTTGGCCCTGCATCTCCCGATTCCCAATCAACCTCACTACAGTTGAAATCTCCTACCAAGATCAATCGATTCTTCCTTAAAAGCAATCTTCTCAACGACTGAATCATATCCTCTACCATCTCCTCAAACTCCAACTCCCTCCATGCTCTGGTCTTTGGTGGCATGTAAGCTACTGCTATGTCTAGCTTTTTTCCTTCTATATCATTGAGTTCAACTGCCATTATTTCTGCCTTGTCATTATTTAACTCCACGTGCTTTGCTGTCATAGGGTTCTTAACTAATACTGCCACTCCACCTCCCCTTTTACCCTTTCTATCATTTCTCCATATTTTATATCCTTCACTAAACACTATGTTGCTGTCAAAGTCCTGGTTCAGCTTTGTCTCTGTCAAACAGACTATCTGTGGTTGATCTTTTCTTAATATATTATCTAACTCTACCTTTTTACTGTTTATTCCATCTATATTAGTGTAGTAGCACAGTATATTTGAATCCACCTCCTTGTTTCTCTTCCCTCTCTGCCTCCTACCAGGTTTACCTCCTCCTCCTCAATCCTTTCCCTGACCCGTTCCACCTCCCCCACTAATTCTATTCTCCTCCCCCCTCTCTCTCCCTCTGTTCCACCTCTCCACCACATCCTGGCTCTCTCTCCGGTCCCTGCTCCCTGCATTATCTCTCGCTCCGTCTCCTTGCTTTGACTTCGTACTTGTCTCTCTGTCTCTTTCCCTATCACTCCTCTTACTTTCGGTTCTTGGTGGCTCCTGATGTACCACTTCCTTACTTGCCCTTCCCTTATTCTCCAAAAAAATTCTTCTTTTGCTCTTCAGACAACTTTCCATTCTCTTCATCAGCCTTAGCTTGGAGTTCCCTTAACTGTTCTCGTTCTTCTACACTTAGGTCCTTTTTTACCCTTATATGATTCAGCTCTGTCGAATTTAATTTCCAGCTCACATTGGCTACTGCTTCTGCTGTTGATCTAAACTTTAGTTCCACTCTTAGTGGTCTCATCTCGCCCTTCTTATATATTCCTAACCTTCTCACCTCCTCCAGTTCTTTTACCCATCCATAACCCTCGTCTAAGTAATCCAGTATCCCCTTGACTTTCACAACATCCCTTTCCTTTCTTACCTTCATATCTGCCAGGTGCTCTTCCACATCTCCAAAGATTACTACACACTTACCTCTATCTATTGTCTCTCTCACTACCTTCTCTTTCTTCTTTAAAACTTGCACTACATTTTTTCAAACTCTTTCTTTTCCTTTTCTCTCTCTTCCTTCTGCTCCTTCACAATTTCTTCAAGGGCTACCATCGTGGCACTCTGTACCCTTGTCCACTCATTTTTTACCTCACTAATTCCTTTTACTTCCTCACTCAGGTGGCCCTCATATTCCTTAAGCTGAGCCTTGAGTGCCACATTTTCCGACGCTAACTCGTCTACTCTGGCCATCACTGCCTCTAGGCTGTCACTTACTGGCCTAGGCCTATCCACCCCGCTAGTAACGCCACACATATCGGACAAAACTTCTACTTTAGCCCCTAACTCCTTCCTCCAATTTTCCATCACTCCCCTCCATCTCACAAGACCCATTAATTGTTTTTTCATACTTGCCAACTGATCATCCTTGTCCTCGGTGATAAAGCCTTCAAATTCATAATCCTCCTCATCCCCAGCTAGGCTTTCACGCCTTCCCGCCATCGCGAGGTGGTCGTCTGCCAGCCTAAAAACAACAATCGCCCCACTATCCCATCTCACTCCAGGAACTGTTTTACTTAATCCATATTTTCAATTACTTGGAATATCCAATTAAATCTGAATTGCTCATAAAACACCTAATTACTTATTGAAATGCACATATAAATTTCCGGGACAACACTTAGACACTCCTATCAACTTCACACAAGGTAACTCATTATCGGGGAGCAGCTGCGAGGTGTTGACAGCTCGGAGGTCGGCGGAGTCCGGAGTCCGGCTTGTGTCCGACCTAACAGAGGATAAAATCCGACCTCACCAATGTACAGTAGGGTCCCGCATAAAACGTGTTCGCATAAAACGAGTCGATTAAAACGACCGACCTAAAATATTAATATTTAATTTTCGATCAGAACGAATGTGATCACATAAAACGAGTCCGCCGCCAAAGTGGGGCAAATCCGAGGAGTTTTCATATAGAGCGCCGAAATATCGTACAAAACGTACGAAATATCGTCGCTTTGTACGAAATATCGTCGCTTTGTACGAAATATCGTTCGCTTTGTACGAAATATCGTTCGCTTTGTACGAAAATTTTCGCTTACAGTGAACATTGACGATATTGCGCCACCAAAATGCTGTGTTCACATAAAACGAAATCGCATAAAACGCCCTCGTTTATCGACCATAAACTCGTTTTATGTGAGACCCTACTGTATGTCCGAGGCAACAATAAAATCGGAGCCTACGGAAAAAATCCGACCTCAAGAGAGACGTCCGCATCAACCTAGAAAACGAAGACAACCCTATTCGAACCCTATAATCTGTAATGCAAAACACATGTGCGACATGTGCGAGGTAATGAATAACAAATTGGGGTTCGGTTTTTACTAGAGAGGAAAGTTTTGACGAACCACAGGCGGGAGTACTGGAGAGTGGTCTTAGCAAGATTGAAATAACTAGAGATGAGCTGTTATCTGCGATGAGAGGACTTGAAGTAAGGAAAGCTATGGGACCGGATGAAGTGTCTGCCTGGGTTTTAAAGGAGTGTGCAGAGCAATTAGTGGAGCCAGTGAGGGACATAATTCAAGCTTCCTTAGATAAAGGACAGGTTCCTGTTGAATGGAAAAGAGCTAATATCATTCCGATATACAAGAATGGAAACCCTGAGGACCCTTTAAACTATAGACCAGTTTCACTTACTAGTATTGTATGCAAGATTTGTGAAAAGCTAATTAGGAAGAGATGAATGAAAATGTTGGAGAGAAAGAAGATAATAATCTTGTGTTACCAGTCTGCTATGTTACTACAGTAGGGTGATAGATGTACTGCAAGAAAGAGGCGGATGGGTGGACTGCGTCTACTTAGACCTTTCCAAAGCATTCGATAAGGTACCACATTATAGGTTTGACTCCTGTAAGGAGATAAAGAAAACCTAATATTTAGTAGTGGCCCCGTAATCATTGACGAACATGCCTATTACATAAGGCATCCTCTTCAAACACTAATCCGCCGTAGTTTTGAATCTACCGCGCAGAGCATTTAAAAACTGAGGAGCCTTCATCATGAGCGCACGCGACCTCACTCATGGCTTCAGTCATTATGAATTGGGTTCTCACTACGAAAAAACTTCGTAAAAAATAAAAAGAAAAAGAAAATAAGAATAACTATCCAATAATCTTTCCATCATATCGTGGATGTACTTGTGTGGATTTCTGACCAGACGCTGATTCAGGCGTCATTCTTCCTTCACTGACATATCAAGTAAACCAAAATTCTTAATACATCAACGAATGGGAAGGGGACGGTCGGGAGGGCCCCAGTCGTCAATGATTACGGGGCCACTACTAAATATTAGGTTTTCTTTATCTCCTTACAGGAGTCAAACCTATAATTTATTAGTGGCCCCTCCATCATTGACGAACATGCCTGATTTCTAAGACTGGAGGGGGACATTCGTAATCATATCATAACTCTAGAAAAGCAGATAATAAAAACAACCACATAGTATTCTTACTTTGAAAATATATTTAACAACGGCATAGCCGAAAAAATACAAGAAAATGGGGGTTCAGGCAGGTGCGTGCTTCAAAGAATCCTGCCTGACAAAAAATGGGTAACCCTGAAGATTCTGAACACAGATCTGTAGTTACAAAGGCACCCCACTCACGAGTGGTGACAAAAAATAACAAGTTATCAGTTTATATGTGCACATAATAAACCCCAACATAAACTTGGAGATAAATTGCAAAGGAACTCCATTATTCTAAAATTAAATTGCTTTCGCAGCTAAACTACTCTAACAACACCGTTGTTTTGTACTTAACATTGTACTAGCACAATTTCTCACTGAGAAATTTTCATATCACATTTTAACCTTAAATTGTATCACAGCTCTCATACTCCGGCGGGGTCTAGGGTGTCCTATGTCAACTGACTGCACCCCCCCCCCCCTTTCCCGTGAAAGTAAACAAAAGTGACTGCAGGGCCACCTAGACCCTCTGCCTTAAAGTTATACATGGTAAGGAAGGTTTGTCTAGAGCAACTGACAAGTATCTAGACAGAAACGTATGATTAGACGCCCACAATTGTGTGGACGCTATGTCTTCAACTGAATTTTTTTTCAGGAAACGTAAAGAGGCTGCCCATTTGCGTAAATCGTGGGCCCGACCCACAATGCCGGGATTACTTTCTTTAATGACTTCTACCAGAAGAGAGGCTAATCGCCGTTTAAGTAAGCGTTTACCCGTACTTGCTACCCATAAAGCACCTTGGGGGTTTTGAGGAGCTACTCTCAAATATTTGGTTAGAGCTTGTACTGGACATAAATTATGATGCACCTTTCCCCTTTTTAACGCCGGTACCGTGAACTCAGAAAACACGTGTGCACTATGCTCATTCTTGGCTACAAAACCTGGGGATGGTGCAATGGAAATACATTCATTAAGTCTACCAAACCTAAGACAATTAGGTGTGTTGCTCATCGCCGCCAGCTCAGACACTCTGTTTCCGGTGGCCAAAGCCAAAAGGAAAACCGCCTTTTTTAAGAGTAATGTAAAGTCTGCAGTATTTTGGTACAGACGAGAGTGAAGCAAAGACAAAGCTTTGTCCAGAGACCAAGTAGGCATGAGCTGACGGGGAGGTGGGCGAAGTTTAAAACAAGCTCTCATAAAACCTGTTTCCTCCGCCACCGGTATGGAGAGACCTGTAAGGTCTAAAAAGGGCACTCTAATCGCAGTTAAGTGATTTTTTAATGTTACCACAGATAAATGTTTCTGCTCAAACAGATAATTTAAATAATTGAAAACTAAAGCCACTGACGGCACATTCTGTTCCGTTCTGATGATCCAGGAAGTAAAGGCTTGCCAATGTGAGTGATACTGTCGTTTCGTAGACTGAGTATATTGATTGATTAATTTATTGGTCACATCTCTACCGTATGGTGCTAGCCACTTGGCCTCCTGAATGTCCATAATGCAAAAGTCAGCGAGGTCGCTAGGTTGCCAATCGTGTCTAAGTGGAAATACCCGACCGGGAGCGATACCGGGTCCGGGCACCACATTTTCAATTGCTGGTACCACAACTGCGCCGGCCACAGTGGCGCGATTAGCGAGACTAAGCCTCGATAATCTCGTAGTTTGTTCACTACGTGGCACATTAGTGACGCATCTGGCGGCGGAAACAGATAGATGGAGCTCCATCTGTTCCAGTTTGTCACTAGGGCGTCTGGCCCCCCTGCCGGCGTTTTCGCCCGGCGGGTGAGGGGAGTTTGTGAGTCTCCTCGGACGCAAAAAGATCCACTTGTGGATGGGAGAGCTCTGCAATCATTAGGTTGAAAATGGGTTGCTTGAGCTCCCATTCTACTGTCGTGCTCTGTCTCCGGGACAGAGCGTCTGCCCAGACGTTTGCTACGCCTGGGAGATAAGATGCGTGAAGATAAATATCTAGACTGTTGGCTAGAGCAAAAATCTCTTCCGACATGTTTAGCAACTTCCTTGACCTCGTTGACCCCTGTTTCTGAATACAGTGGACTGCATTCAGATTGTCCATTCTGAAGGCCACCGACTTGCCCCGTAACGCCGGGCCGTGAGCCTGAAGGAAATACAAGGGGACTAGTAATTCTTTGACATTGATGTGCGAGATTTCTAAGTGGGACCAAAGCCCCTGACCCTGGTGCCCCTGATTTGACTGAAATCCCCAACCTATTGTGCCTGACGCATCCGTGTCTACCCATACCATTGGTGGAGGAGAGGTCCATGACTTTATTGAGTGCAATGTTTCCCTCTTCGCCCAGACCGCTAGTAAGGTGTGGATTAATTTCGGGATGGGCCATAATTTTCCCGCCGGTAAGAGCGGGAAATATTTGTTGCCTTCCAATATTAATCGTTTTACTTTCAACCGGCCCAACTTGACAGTTAGTTGAATCCAGTTGAGAGAGCCGACCAGAGACTCCCAGACCCTTCGCGTCGTAGTCAGACTGTGAAGAAACCTGAACAGTTTCCTGCGAAACCTGTTGCGATTGTCCACACTCTGACTCAGAGTGAGAGCGGCGGTGTCCCAGACCAGCCCTATCCACTGAATTACTCGTGAGGGAACAAGGTTTGACTTTACCAGATTTACCTTGAAGCCTAGAGTTTTGACATGATTTAAAATGATATTGACATGTTTTATGCATAATTGTTGTGTCTCTGCCACCACCAGCCAGTCGTCCAGATACCACAACACTCTGATCCCTTGTTTTAACAATGGCATCAGTGCTTGCCGGACTAGTTTTGTGAATAATCGAGGTGCCAGGTTCAAGCCGAACGGCATCCTCTGAAAAACAAAATTTTGGTGCCTGATCCGTAAGGCCAAAAACCTTTGAAATCTTTTGTTGACCGATACGTGCCAATAGGCGTCTGTCAGGTCTAGTGAACACATCCAACCTCCCGGCGGAAGTGTTAGCCTGATTTGGTGTACTGTTAACATTCTGAAAGATTCGTTGTGAATGTGAAGATTCAGATAAGACAGGTCTACGACCGGCCTCATCTGAACACTGTCCCTTTTGGGAACCAAAAATAGTTTGGACGTGAATATAGGGTAATTTGGGGGGACCGGGATGATGACATTCTTGGCAATCATTTCCTGGGCTAGTGACTCCACCTCTAAAGAAACAAAATTCGCCGTTGTCGGCTGACGTAATCGAGGTCGCCGGAGCCACTGCCAAGTGATGCCTTTGCGTGCCACCATCCGTGCCCAAGTGTTTAACGGCCATGCTTGGTGACACGTTCGGAACGACCCAGTTAGCAGACAAGGGTTCGCCGGCTGTACTACCCTCGGTTCCTCCGGCCTTAAGGTAGGCGCCGGGAGTGAGAGAGACTTTAGTTTTTTTATGGTGGGGTTGGTGCTGGCCGCTTCGCCGGCTGGCTGGTGTTGGCCCTGACCTGGTTTATTTTGGCCGCGTCCTCTCTGACCTGAAAACCTACTCTGTCTATGCCTGTACTGACCCTGGGGGGAGTGGGAGGACTTAGGCGGAAGAAAAGGTTTAGATCCCCCTGGCTGAGCTTTAGTAGGAGGCCTGGGTTTGGGGAAGTTAAATGCAGGTTTCTTAGAAGGGGTGGGACTGTGCTTAACGGCCTGTGCCATATTGAACACCGTTCGCCATACTTCAGGGGACATTAAAGATGGAGTAAGTACTGGTGACATCACCACCTGGTTAGCAATGCGATCAGGTAGCTTGCAAACTAACGACATCCTAAGATCTTGTCGTGCTCGCACCGCCTCAAGCAAGGCGGTGCGTATGTCACCTAAGGATTGGATTGACGACTGAAGAATCAGTCGCCGGGATAACTCAACCGATCTTCGAGCATCCGCATCTGCGATTGCCTGAGTGGACCGTAGTAAAGACTTAGCCACCTGCTGAGATACTATGTACTGTGAAAACAGGCGAAAAGCTTTTCCCCGTAGCCTAAATTCTCTGTCTAGGTGAGTAGGGGTAGGTGTAGTGAATGGGTCCTTCAGTTCACAAAGATTAATCTTAGGGGCAGCTAGGAATGCAACCAAAGCTGCCGGGACTCCGCCGGCAAAACCCACCGGCATGGAAAACCATGAATGTGTATCTTGAGGGATCTGGTGGGAAGATTTAGAAGTGAAAGTGGTTGCAAAGTTTTGAGCCTCTACCTCCCAATCCACCCAAGGTCCTGGACCCAACTGTCCCACCTTCAAAACTGGATTAGCTGCGTCGTCTGTGACGGTCTGTAAATCTAGTTCAGGAGTAAGAGCTGACAGAGTCTTAATATCATTAAACCCATCCAGCTTAGACCAGCCTGAAAATAGTTTTAAAGCTGAGGCAGGGGGTAAAGCAGGCTTAGAAGCATACACAAAATAATCCTGGTGATAATAACTAGGTATAGCCTTGATGTTAACGTCCAGAACATTACCCAAGGCATCCATGGCCCTTAATTTCATTGACTTGTTGCCCTGGATAAACCACTCACGCGGTACCGGGAGTTCCCCTGACAAGGTAGGTTGGGCAAGCTCTGGCTTAGAGGGGTTCAAAAGAACCCATGACTCGCCTGGCCCATAAAGCAGGGGCATAGCTACCTTTCTAAGAGGCGCTTTGTCTAGAGGGGGTGGATTGACATCCGTTATGACCCTGACATTTGAAGTTGTCAATGCCGCCGTAGCAGGCTTAGTGCTCCTTGCAGGTGACAGAGTAGGAGGGTTAGGAATCTTAGATAAATCAATTGACGTCATCAGAGGCCGTACCGTAGAACTTGTCGGGGGAGCCCCCAAGTCCATTGTGGGGTTTTCCTGTTGTTGACCAAAAAATTTAGATAACGCATGAGTAAGCAACCCATCAATTTCTTGTGCTGTAACAAACTGGTTAGATGAAGAACTTACAGGTGAATCATTATTATCCCGTGCGGCGTCCAAGCCTGAGCCTGACCCTTGTCCTTCCATATCCGAAATTATTGAAACTTCGTCTTTTTCCTCCCGATCCTCCTGAGAAGACCCCGCCGAGGCAGGGGTACCTTGTTTCCAAGATAAGTCTGGGATAGAGGATGGGATCGCCGCGTCCCTGTGGACGTCGGCTACTGTGTGACTCGTATGAGTCGGACGTGGTTGGTCAGACCCTGGTTGAGCAAACTGCCAAACACCGAGGCCCTGGCCTACGCTCTCTTGAGAGTCTGAAACATTCTCAATTATTGACCCTCCTGAACTTTCCATTTCCAGGGTTAAAATATTAATTGGCAAATCCTCCTTAGGGACAGGTGCTGCACTGGACTCTGAGGCCGTAACACAAACTCTGTCAGGTGTAGAGGTACGATGAGATGCACTAGACTTTGGGGAATGTCGAGAGGACTTCCGATGTGAATCCTTTTTGGAGGATTTATGGCTGCGGTGTGACCGCGAACTAGTCTTAGATCTGGAGGAGGAATCTCCGCCGTGACCACTGGTGGAACCTTCCGTCTTACTCTTCTTACTCGCCGGTGAAGAGGCACGACTAGATGACTGGTGTCTGAGAGGTGACCTTGACCTAGATCTCGCCCGCGACGAGGAGGCGGATGCCGGGGGTGTAGGCTCTCTCGGGCGTTTACGTGTAGTCGCAGACGATACAGAACCCTGACTAGTCTCCGTCGGCTTAATACTCGTGACTCTAGAGGAACGTTTAGGGGGAGGGTGTTCTGACAGCAATCTATCCCAAAGTGGGACGTTGTCACATTGAAGTGACTTATGCGCGACAATGGTAGTGTAGGCCGACATCTGTTGTCGAACCTCTCTCAACGCTACCGCCGCGGTCTTATCATTTTCACAAAGGACTTTAACAGCTAATTGAGAGCAAAAGGAACAATTATGCATAACCCAGAGACCCCTTGAACGGTTTAGACATTTAACACACCTTATGCAAAGGGTGTGTGCAAAAATAGGGATACCAGCACAAGTAGGGGTAATGCACAGGGCAAAAACTGGGGCCACGGTAGCCATGACAGAGACTGGTGGGTGAAAACTACCGCCGGGTCTGTATTGGTCCGCCGGAGCTCAGCTCTGGAAAAAAAGAAAATTTCCAGGAATTAATGCTCATAAGGTTCACATGTTCGCACACAAGTGTTAATAACCCGCCGGGTAACGAGATGCAAAGACACAACTAACACATCTCGCTACGCGGCGGGGTGTAAAAAGTCTAAACAAATCTTTTGCTAAAGAAAGTGAAGAATACCCTCTGATATAATGGTCCAGCATGGCACTTATAGTCTCTTAGAGGAGGTGACTGTCTCAAGATTCAATTTTGTAACAAAGCAACCCCCCATAAAGACGCCGGCCCTTGAAGTATTTTAGTAGAATAGCCCAGGGCAGGATGATACGAGATCTGATGTTTAACGAATTGTCACAAAAGATCGCCGTAAGTTAGAAGGCGGCGATACCTAATTGTATCACTAATTTAAGAGGTTAAATTGAATTTTGTAAATTCCTTAGTTCCTCCACCTAGGAGCACCCGCCGGGTGTGAGAATCGATATTTAACCTAATTGAACCTTCAATCGCCGTAAGAATAAAGGCAGCGATACACAGAGTATCACTAAAATGGATTGGTTAACTAACTGAAAGACATAAGTCGTTCATCCCACCCTACCCAGGTGCACCCGCCGGGTGAGAAGTTTAAAAGTTAACCCCATAAGTTCGTGTCCCCACTTCTTTGTAAAAGATCGCCGGGGAGGAAAGCCTAAACAACAGCTAGGTTTTTCATGTGGTTGTCGTAAAACCAGGTAGAAAAACCCCCAAAACGTATGTCCACAAGAACGCCGTTTTGTATGGATGGGTACAGCCATCCCGCCGGGAATCAAAGGAGGCCTGAAACCAGGCACCCACATAGACGCAGTCCTGGAGAGCCACAGACACCCCCCCCGCCGGGGATACAAGCCAGAGTTAACAACCACGTGTGGCCCAACACTGCTCTCGGCCAGGTTTTTTTCATGGTGAAACCGAGAAAAAACCCGCCGGAAGGAAACCCACCCTGAACAGACACCATCTGAACAACACAAGACACGAGGAGAGCCACGCACGACTAACCCAAGGTCACACCATAATCTGTGGAATTAGCCAATACACAACTAAACCAGGAAACAATTATAGTCCGAGGAATTAGCCAATACACAACTAAAACCCGGATACACATGACACAGTAGGGCATATTTATAAATAATAAATAATAACACTAGTACATGTGGCAAAGCTACGAGCGGCTGGCTAGGCCTAGGCAGACGGCATAATAACAGTTGAAATATACACACACACTGGAAATATCACAACAGGAACCACCGCCAACACACCACCGTAGCAACAACTTCCAACCCAGGGAAGACTGACTCGGGACCCAGAAAAAAATTCACTAAGTGAAGAAAAATACGCTGGGAACGTCAGAAAACAAAGCTTACCTCATCAGAAAGATAAAAGGCAGCAATAATTAACGCGTAGTGAAAGAAAATGAGAAAAAACTCACTAGGGACGCAACGAATGCGGAACCAGCGGAGCGTGGGGAGGCACGTCCGGGCGGGCTGAGCGCAGAGCAGAGAAGGAAGAATGACGCCTGAATCAGCGTCTGGTCAGAAATCCACACAAGTACATCCACGATATGATGGAAAGCTATTCTTATTTTCTTTTTTTCTTTTTTTTTTTACGAAGTTTTTTCGTAGTGAGAACCCAATTCATAATGACTGAAGCCATAAGTGAGGTCGCGTGCGCTCATGATGAAGGCTCCTCATTTTTTAAATGCTCTGCGCGGTAGATTCAAAACTACGGCGGATTAGTGTTTGAAGAGGATGCCTTATGTAATAGGCATGTTCGTCAATGATGGAGGGGCCACTAATAAATACAGTAAGAGATTGTTATCTAAGCTTGAGACGATAGGATGTGTCAGGGGGAGTTTGCTGAAATGGATGGAGAGCTATTTAACAGATAGAGAAATGAGGACCAACATTAGAGGAACTTACTCATCGTGGCGGAAAGTTGAGAGTGGTGTGCCACAGGGATCTGTGTTGGCACCTCTTATGTTCCTTATGTACGTGAATGACCTGCCGATAGACATAAACTCCTACATGTCAATGTTTGCAGATGACGTAAAGATTATGAGACAAATAACAAATATAAGTAGTTGTGAGGAGCTGCAAGGGGATTTAGATAAAATATACGAATGGAGCACCAAGTGGAAAATGAAATTTAATATAAGTAAATGTCATGTGTTAAATATAGGAAGAAGTGTGAATAGACCAAATTGGGAGTACAGGATGGGAGATAATATAATTAGTAAGGCCGAAAAGAAAGGGATTTAGGGTTGATTATACAAGATAACTTGTCGCCAGAGAAACATATTAACAAGCTCTTTAGCGAATGTATGCAATGGTCAGGAATATGAAAGTTGCTCTGAACTACTTGGATGAGAACATGTTAGCGAAGATTATAAAAAGTATGATTAGACCAAGATTGGAGTATGCAGCACTGGTGTGGTCCCCACATCTTAGAAGCATATTCACAAGTTAGAAAGAATCCAGAGAGCAGTTAGTAGATTGGTTCCAAGTCTTAGAGAACTGCCATATGAAAGGAGGCTAGACAAATTAAATTTACCGAGTCTAAAAGAGAGGAGAGAGAGGGGAGACATGATAATGATGTACAAATGCACCCGAGGGCTGGAAAGGCTGGATAGGGAGGATATAATCATGGATACAGGAATAACTAGAGGCCACAGCTACAAAGTAAAAAGACCTACCTGCAAGAACGATATCAGGAAGTTTAGCTTCCCCTATAGATGTATTGACAAATGGAATGGGCTGGAGGAGGAGGTGGTGGGGCAGGGAACATCCATATTTTCAAGAAAAAATTGGATGAAAGTAGACTGAGAGACGGGACAACACGAGCTTAGCTCAACTCCTGTAAACTACAATTAGGTAAATACAATTAGGTAAAATACAGTACATTACAGTAGGCTACATTACACTTACCCCTTCATTGCTCTTGTCTGTAGTCTTGATGTCCCCCCTCCCAGTGGCGGACCCGGGGGGGGGGCACCTCCCCCCCCCCCCCCCCCTTAGTGACCAAAATTGCGCCCTTACATCTGATATATACTGCATTTTATCTGAAATACAATACATATTAAGTTATGGCACCCCTCATGTATATATATCAGCCCCCCTCTTAAGCCTGAGCTGGATCTGCTCCTGCCTCCTCCCCTCTCCCTCCTCCCCAACACTGCATTAATTACTGCAGCATCCCCTTTTCACCCCCACCTCCACCTCAATGTCCTTCTCCACCTCACTGTCCTTCTCGGTATATTCCTGCGAAACGGCATGCATTATATCTCAAGAACTGGGCAGTGTTATAGCATATTTGTTGTTTGTACATATATAGTATTATGTATGTTGCTTCGTAGTATACTATAAATGGAAAATATACTTGGTAAATGAATAATTAGAGGGCATCTGTGGACTCACTTTTACAATTTCCCAGCTCAGCTGGTGGGCGACGAGTGGAAGTGAGTCGAGTTGTATACTGCTATTCTATTTGTCAATAAACTGGGTGTGACGTCACGAGCGATGATGGTATATGAATGGTTGTTGTGGGAGTACGTCACTGTCTAGACGGTGACGTCACAAATTCTCGCAACATTTTGACGGGTGTAGAAATACACGTCATTCCATATAATGAGCCTCTTTTGTTTCTCAATCCCTCTACGACGTCACATTGATTCATTTATTATCCTTGGTGTTTATAATCTTTCGGATTCGGGCCAGTCGGCCATATTTGAAATGGTGGAACTGTTGTTCAATGAATAGTGAAGTGTTTTTGCTTTATGAAAACACCTACAACATCTTCTATTTAACGGGATTACCAACGGAGCTTCCAGCGGAATTGTGTTAATTTGGCTGCAGACCATTATTGTCCAGTACACCAAGGGTAAGGGTTTTATACCGTCGTTATTTGGGTCCAAGCCTAGGCTATGATTACCACAGAATCTTTAATGAATATCCTCAATACAGACTTATTTCCTTCACTTACTTCGTCAATAATAACCCATATAGGTGGAGAGGCCCTGAATTATATCAAAGAAAAAGTGATGTTGAAACATTATCTGCAATTTAGCCATGTGATTAACTCTTAGCCCACTTAGCCCCTTCAGACTCATATGACGCAGAGCTTGGCAGATTAGCAATAAGAAATAGAGTTCTCTCACTCTTATAATTACCTCTTTTGGCGACCGTCAATCTTTTATGAATTAAATACCAAACCAGCGGGGGTGTGGGGGCGGCAGCCTCCACCTAATATACTAGGTTAGGTTAGGTAAGGTTGTTAGGTTACGCTAATATTACCCCTTATTTTCGTCTTTTACCCCTCAATTTCCCTGTACTTCATAGCCCTCCCCACTATCGGGGGGCCGTATCTTAAGATCGTAATTGTTTAATCGAAGTCCTCTTTTTTTAGTTAATAAAAACGTATTCTATGGGGTATTATATGATATATAGAAGCAATAGAACTGTTCAAATTACCTGGGAAGTGTATATTAAACAAAATACAAAACTTTGAATAATGAGGTAAGAGATAGGCTATGTTGTTTTATATCACTTTTCAACCCAAGACCAGCGGGGGTCTGGGGGCAGCAGCCCCCAGGATGCCCAGGTTACCTTAGGTTAGGTTAGGTTAGGTTAGGTTAGGTTAGGTTAGGTTAGGTTAGGTTAATGACCAGCTATGTAAATACAGTAGTGAACATTTGGTTCAGTCTGTGCTCAAAAATCCATTTTCTTTAGGAGGAGGCCATACACTAAACAATTACCGTGATGTTGAAACATTATCTGCAATTTACCCATGTTGATTAACTCTTAGACCCATTTAACCCCTTCAGACTCATATGACGCAGAGGTTGGCAGATTAGCAATAAGAAATACAGTTCTCTCACTCTTATAATTAACTCTTTTGCCGACCGTCAATCTTTGATGAATTAGGCTAAATACCAAACCAGCGGGGGTGTGGGGGCGGCAGCCCCCACCTAATATACTAGGTTAGGTTAGGTAAGGTTGTTACGTTACGCTAATATTACCCCTTATTTTCGTCTTTTACCCCTCAATTTCCCTGTACTTCATAGCCATCCCCACTATCGGGGGCCGTATCTTAAGATTGTTGGATAATGGGGACAACTTTTTTTCCGGAGATTCTAATTAATGACAACCACTGTATAATGATGAAAACTAGCTAAAACCCCCCCCAAAAAATCACGAAATAAAAGTTGGCCAGGTTCCTGGATATGTTGCTTAATTTGCATGAACAAATTGTAATAGGCCTATAGAAACCTAATAAATCATATAAATAACAAATCCATGGCGGGTGCCCAACTCCGAAAGGAGTTGAAATAGGGGAAGTATCCCCCCGCCAAAGGCGGCTTTTTAGGACCTTTCCTAGCTGGTGCTGAGAGGATTGTGTTCTAGTCATGTGGTGATGGGCTGGTCTATCAGAGTGAGAGGTGAGCGATCTCTGCCATACCCATAGATTACCCTGACTGTTCCTTTTACTTATATATCTTCTAGATCTCAAGTGACGGCGTCTTTTCCGTGGATCGACCTCCCTACTGCCAACCTAAAAGTTGGCAGATTGGGAGCCAAAGCGTCACATTTTTCCCTTGCCCCTCAACTTTCCCTTCATAATTGCTGAGGGGCACAGGGCCTTGGGTGGGGCTTTGGTTTCTCGGGCGTTTCCGCGCCCTCCTCAGCTCCCTGCCTTAGAGTGGCTTCGGTCACCTGGGTTTTGTTAGTGGTAAGCAGGGAGGGTTTTGTGGGGCGCTTTATGGCCTTGGCCTTGCTCGGGACCTTGGGGCTGTTCGGCCAGGCAGCCTGGGGAACAACAACAACAACAACAACAATAACAAAAAATCCACAAAAATACAATCATTGAAAATAGCTGTGGTCCGTCTCCTTAATATTGACCGAAAAAACGCCCATTCTAATAAATCTCAGAGCTCTTTCGGACAGTCACAGTTTACAAACGCCTTCTTTATGCAGTGTAATCAATATTTACCCCCTACTGGCAACATAGATGACGATTTCAATAATTCATGGGTGGGTGAGGGGGGGCAAAGCCCCCCCTCAATCCATCGTGGATCCAACATTGGGATTCTAACTACGATCCTGCAGAGGGCCTACACCCACTTCTCAAAATCCGGAGGAAAAAACATAACAAATAAGGGTGCGAGCCTATTCCCTATAATTACTAATATATCCGTTCATCTGGGACGATATCGCTACTAATATACAGTACGAATCTACTAATGAGTATTGACACATGGAACCCGTTTGAATATCAAGACGGACCTTACACAGTGCACTAATGACATTATAATACACGTTGTGTGAAACATATACACCGCTGATGTTAAATTAACCGGGTGTAAGATTCAGAGGGTGTAAAAATAAGCGGGTGTAATGACGACATGTTGGCCGAGGGCTGGAATGACGTCATCGCTGAGGCCCGCCTTGGCTGATGACGTCACGATAATCAACAACCAATCACAAGCAAGGCTACACAAAGTCTTGGCTTGGTTAATCAAGATGGCTATATTCTAGTGAATCTCGTGTTTCAACCCGTCTCTTTCCCTGATATATTTCATACGGTCCCCAGCTATCGGGGTTTAGTATTGTTGAGGTAAGTGAAGAAGAGAACTAAGAGATATGAGGATATAAATAAGTATCCTTAGTAAATGGGCAAACAAAATACGGTGACTACCGCTACATAGGATCTTACCTCCTTCTCCACCTCACTGTCCTTCACCTCACTGTCCTTCTCCACCTCAGGGTTCTTCTCCACCTCACTGTTCTTCTCTACCTCAATGTCCTTCTCCACCTCCCTGTCCTCACTGTCCATGTCCTTCAACATCTGAAGCTTAGTTTCGAGTGATATAGAGGTCACCTTACGCTTAGGCTTATCCTTGGGAGGCATGGCGACAGGATAAATGAACGCATCTATGTGTAAAAAAACAGAGCTTGGTGCGGACTGAAGATCTTAGTTCCCACGCTTGGGCCCCGGTTGTAGATGGCGTCG